>PVKM010005115.1:0-49141 GCA_004027735.1 Carollia perspicillata
TTTTATTGCATGTGTGTTTTTATCAGTGATCTAATGTGAAGAATGATAAATTATTATCTAAAATCAAATAAGCCCTTTTTCTGTGATCAGATCATCACTTTTTGGAAATGCTAAGAAATTTTCAGTGATTTAATACTTAGAAAATTGCTATGTTTTTAGTAAATTTACTAATGTTAAAATACCCCTCAAAAGACATCTATAATTCAAATAAATAAAGGACCAGTATAGACATGCAACCAGGGCTTTAATTAATGTTTGTGCTAATTGATCATTGCTAATTGGGAAATGAAATATAGTGAATTAATTAAATAAAATATTAATAACAAAATATAAATGTGTTATTAAGATTTAAATCACAGAATTGTGTTCTGGCTTTGCAAGTAGTAATCATAGCCAGTTTTCTTCCCTTTCCGGGTACAATCAGTTTGCTACAATGCTTGTTTTGAAAATGCAAATGAGTTCCAACTTGGTCAATTTAGTAAAAACTAAGGAAAATAAGAATTTTGTATTTATGCACAAACTCATCATAGGAAACACTATGCAAACACAGAAAACTGTACCCAGCCACATGGAGACACATAGAGATTGCAAAAACATCCGCCAGATAGCCACCTTTGTTCATCCCAGAACTTTCCACTCTATGTTAGGCAACACACCTTCTGTCACTTCACAATAACCCACAAAATGTTTATAAAACTTTACTATTATTTGTATGTTGTTCCTATGTGTGTCTTTTTAAATTATGAGTCACTAATGTTTCTTTAACACCTTTTAGTATGGTTTCTGTTTCATGATTTTACACAGTGTGGTAAGTTGTTGGAAGAACTGACTATGCTGGAACTTCTCACACCTCAGTCTCCTGTCAGTGGGGGAGACAGGATCATGCGACTTATCTTGGCTAGTGGGGCATGAAAGAACTAACACATGACTTGTGGGACAGAGTACAGGCTCACAGGCACACAGTTCTACAACTGTCCCTTGTCTTGTCTCATCAACGTGAGAGGACAGGTATTCCAGATAGTGCAGCCAAAGAGGGTAGAACCACCATCAACTGTATCATTTCATGTTTGCATGAAGGTTCTTTCAAGCAATTTCAGAACAGCACCAGATTTTATAAAAAGATAACTAAAAGACAACTTATAGTATTTTGACTTTTATAGAAGTAAAAATTCAGTTGTCAAGTTTGGGTTACAGTGTTCCACCATAGACTTACTTCAGGTTTTTAATGTTCATCTTTGTGTATGAAGTGTTCTAAATCACAGGTGTTTTGTGGTCCTTATGAAGTACATCACAGTAAGTAGTACCTTCCCATGCTCCCCTCCCTATGCGCCAGTCCTTACCCTTAGAGTGGTGAAATTTGAGCCAAGATTATCCTACTCCCTAATCCAGTTATTTGGTATAAAAATGAAACCTCTCCAGGAGCCAGAGAGTTCCTCTGCTTTGGGCACCTAGAGATGTCTCTAACTCCCATAGCTTCATTGTGCATTGAAATGCAAATACTGAGAAAGATAGCTGTTCCGGTCCTCCAGGCACATTGGCAGTTTAACCAAGAATACTACTCAGGAATGGAACTACGATCTCTCTCCTAGAGAAAAGAGAAGTGTTAGTATCTTCTCCAATAAAAGCATCTTCTCCAATAAAAGTGATAGACAAATGACTAGAGGTAAACAACGTATAGTTTGCAAAGATTCTTAAGAAGCTGACATTTTTTTTTGTTTTGTTTTTACAGAAAACACTGAGAAATCTAGGAAGTTTCCATTTCCCCATACCCATCAAAGTAGTAAAGACCATATCTCCTTTTTTTAATTTTCAGTTAACAGGTCATTATAACCAATTAATTGATTTCAGGGCCTACATTGAGTTTTATACATGTTTCTGACAAAGTTGGCAAATTATATTTTTACTGAGATAGGATTAGATAATTTTATTCTCCAGGTGACAACACACACTATTAAGACATTGTTTTTAAATTTACAAAGAATAATTTTGGGCTTCTGACTTAATATTAATGGTAGCTAACATTATTCAAACACTAACTTTGGTCTGTGTACTATTTTAAGTGCTGCATTACATTAATACATTTATTTCTCACAGCCCAATAAGGTAAGTACTATTAACAGCTCCATTTTACATGTAAGAAAACTGAGGTCTAGGGAAGTCAAGAAATGTGCCCAAAGTCACACAGTAGATGTATGCCTGCAATATGACCTGAAGTCAGAAACTAGAGTCCATTGTCTTAATTATTATACTCTACTGCTCTTCATGTAGTGAAGTACTGTAACTACTGATTCTCTCCCAGGCCATCCTACCCACGAGGTTTCATTAATGTGAGAAGAGGTTATTAAGTGATGCATGTTACTCAAAAGAGTGTTAGGGTGTCTCAAATGAAAAGATATAGAACAATAACAACTGACATTATAAATTTTAATCCCAAGGAATTTAGGTATATTATATCCCTCCACACAAAAAATAAACATTTATTTTGATCGTGAAAGTGTTGCTTAGCTTCTGTAATTTTAAAAACTGTTATTGTTTATTTGCATGCTACGAACCGAACCCATGTTTCTTCCGTATATTTGACTTCTTTTCGACTTGGCTCCAGTTAACCTTTGCAACTTGTTCAATGAGAAACTCTAGTGAACTGTATCACCATACGCAATTAATGGTTGAGTGGTCTATAATAAATGAAAATGCCACCACTGCTTAGCAATTAGCTTATGGATCATCTCCAACCACTTAGAACCTCTTCCGTCTGCAGCATTTAAACATGCTGGGTGATTTAAATTATACTTAAAGTGAACGGCAATATTCAATTACTGGCGGGTTCATTGTGTGGAATTGTCACTGTTATGATTAACAGCCCTTATGGAAAACAATTAATTTGGTGTCTTGTTGCTAGGTCAACTATAAAAACTAAATCTCCTAGGAAAGAATTATGTTTATCAGTACATATCCTTTTAGAATGCTTTGATCTAAAACATAAACATGATACTTTTAAGAAAAAGTTGCAAAAATTAAATGTGAACATGTATCGTCAACATTAACTTAACTTCCCATAATTTTCCATAAATGGGAAATTACTAATTTATTTTATTTTGTTGTTTGCTAAGAGAACATAGTGACAACTAAAAGGGAAATAAAAGCTCAATTTATACAAAAATCAGGTATATTCTCTCATATTTCAAATCTGTCTTTGGGAACTCAGGGACTCACATTCAAGAGAGGAATCACAGCTAGACGAAGGCATTTGACTTCCTTTAGATGAGTTCAAGTACAAGGGAAACGTGCTTTATTTCAAACCCAATAGCATTAAACAAATAACTTTCTCATCTAACTAAAGCACTGCGTAAAAAAAAAAAAAAGAAGCAAGAAACAAAGCAACACAGCCTTTTTTTAAGCAAATGTTTTCAATAGGTATATAAAAGAACTGTTATTGATTTATTCGTAATCCCTTGGGTGAGGTTGAGAGAAAAACCACTCTGTTCTTTTGAAAATCACTGTCTCCTCATACTCATAGTCTTCCCTGAAGAAGATAAGATTCAGTATCTGCTCTATGAAACCCTTGGAATCAAGGAGTCAAAGAGTTGGACTGTGGTGTATTTGTTTGTTTTTTTAAATGTGTTTATGTTTTATTTATAGGCAGTTATACCTGTGTGCAGTCCAGTGGATCTGTTTGGAAGACATTTTGCCATCTTTTCTAACCTTCGTTTTTTAACATTATTGTCTAATCTTGTTACTAAATCCTCTACAATATAATCTTTTTCCTTTAATCAACTTCTTCACCAAGGTTCAAGCAAAAGTTTCTTGCAATCATAAATTGTCATCGATCTGGGTTCCTCAAAGGGAGCTTGAAGGACACTGGGTTTAAATGTTTATTTATTACATAAATGACTGAATGACACTACTATTGAAAAATCTTGTGATTATAGTTTCCTGGGGCAATTTGTTACCTGTCTTGGTAATACTGAACAGTCTAACCAAAAGACTATACCGAAGTCTTCTCTTCTGTGTGCCAACGTGACCCTATACATATTTTTATATTGCTTTTTCACATTGCTTTGTATAACATCTATGAATAATTCACATCCCATTATAAAAACTCAAGGAGAGTAACTGCATTTTATTAATCTTTAAATCTCCTGTATTTATAAAGTATATGGTCTATGAATATTTGCCAAGTAAATGAGTAAAGTAACAAATGATAAGTTATTCATTTTATTCAGCAAATAAGTTGAGAACATATGAGTAACAAAGACTTGTGCCAGGGAATGTATGTATACACGGAAATAAAATAGGATTGTCGAATAATACTTAAGGATAATATTAAGGCATACGAAACCCCATATTAATATGCCACAATAAGACTCAGGAGCCACAGAGCTTACTCTTAGATCAATTAGTCTGTTCAAAATCCAAAAAATAGATTCTCAGTAATTTGCTAGAGGAGACAAGTGTTGCAGGGATAGCTTTAAGTAGGTTACAGGAAAAAAAAAACTAAAAGAAGAAAAACTACAAGTATCTTTAATTTATGTAGAACTTTGTGGTTTATAAAGTACATTTGGGAACAATAATCTTGTTGATTCTCAGATGAACATGATTAAAATAATTTTGTTTTTTTTATACCCATTTTACAGTCAAGGAAAGTAATTCTTAAAAATTTAAGGTACTTCCACAATATGGTGCAGAAGTCTGAACCAAAATAATGCTATAGCCTTACTTCTCAGAATACAGTCCGTATATAAATAGTGTGGGCATTATCTGAGATCTTATTGGAAATGTAAAATCTTAGACCACAGGAATACAGAATCAAAATCTACCTTTAAACATGGTTCCAGGATGATGTGTACATATGCATAATGTTATAATATTTGAGAAGTGCTGCTCTAGTTCTCCTCCTACTACATTGTTTCTGTCATTACATTAAAAAATTAGACATCACACAAGATATTGTGGCATTTTTAGAAATAGTAGAGACTGGGGAGTAAAATGCAAATCTGCACACATACAGCCTACTGAGCAGGAATTATGACAAATACTTGGGAGTGTTTGTTTACTTGTTTTGCAAAGAAAGAAGTTTGCAATAAAATAAGAAGTTTCAAAATAAGCAAAATATAATGCAAGGGAGAGTTGAGTAATGTGTTTGGGGGACCTGAGTATATAAAACTGAGCTAGGATTATTAATCCACAATTGTATACTCAGGTGTGCTGAATGGAGCTCCCATCCATTCTAGCATCACAGTGCCTGGCAAGTTATTGTATTTGTGTGCAGAGAATTTGTTAATTATGATAATTACTTAAAATACAAAAATGAAATAGTGTCACTCTTAGCATGCATTAGAAAATGTAAAGCACATGATTGACAGATTACATTAGAATGTGTAATATACTAAAGATAGAATACATTGAAGTGCAAGGCCATTTTTGAAGCTCTTAAATTTTTTGTCTGTTTATTTTTCTGAATTTATGATCACTGTTTTTTTCCTATGTCGATACTTAATGTCAGTATCAGATAAGATCTCAGGAAAATATTTCACATGAGAGTATATGAATAAATATGAAAATATTTACCTTAGTAGGAGTTGCCTCATACTATACATGGTTTTTAAAATGAGGCCTAGAAATATATGAAGTAAGGTCAACCAAAAATTTCCCTGTCTGAACTCAAACGAATGACTGAATACTGTAGAAGGTAGATACAAATTTCCTTTTATTTTATGTGGGTGGAAAACAACTTTCAGAGTTCTTAAATGTCTGCATTAATAGAAGCAGCTCCTCCTTCAGCTGCATGTTCAAACTGAAGATCTTCTGACCCCTTAAAAACTCGTTCATTCACGATATTCAGAGATGGGACTGAAATCCTTCGTAGATGCTCCTATTTACTCTGGGAACTATGGTTTGGAAGAGACTGAAGAAGGATTTTTATAAAGCTGGTAACAGTGAAATTGTGCCTGGCTGACCAGAGCCTGTACCTTACCTATAATTTATAGAGTTCTGTAATCTATGTTTTCTTTCTCTTGGGATTTTCAGAAAAAAAAAAAAAAAAGATTGAGAATGTATCTAAGTTATGATCCTACTGTGGGGGATTAAAAACTAGGTAGAGAATTCCCAAGTATTTGGGGGAATTACACTTCCTTATTATTATCTCAATCATATTTCTTTCCATAGTCAAGTTAAATCCATCTATCTATTTTTTTCCTATAGTCAAATTATATTTGATATTATTAAAATGTGTTATTTTCAACAGTGAACTCCTGGAATTTTTTTGTGACTTCAGCAGCAATATAGCACTGTTTGTTGATTATACTAAATGCAGGATATATATTGGCACTCTAATCATTAACCTTACAATGATATTTGACTTCATGGAAGCACTTGGGAATGTTTGCTGCTGCGTTTGCCATCAGCATGTGAAGAACCAGCTGTCACCCAGTAGCAGGACTCACGAAACCCCAATGATTGCTTGAAATGAGGCAAGACATAAATAGTGATATATTATTTCAAGAACATAAATTATTGTATTTAGAAATAAAATATGTCTACATTCTAGAATACAGCTGTATTGACAGGGGATCTTTGTTTGTTTGTTTTTCCCCCCTGATGCTTTGACATGCGGGGTCTTGCTGACTCTGGAAAGATTGCCCCTCCCAAGGTTACCCAGTTCCTAGAGATAATAAACAACTGGCCCCGGGAAGTGCCATTTCAAATTCAAACTGGCCTCTAGGACCAACCACTCCATCAAGCTTTCACACTCTGGGCCACAGTGCATCTGAACAAATAATCCCTGGAGCCAGAAAAAGGGCAATCACCATGCCTCAGAGCCCGCTGAAATAACTCAAACCAGTCAATCTTACACTTGCTTACCAGCCTCACTCATTCCTTCCCAGGGAAACAACAGTACAAGGTCTTCCCATAATTACTCCCCTCCCTCTAACTCCAGACTCACTCAGGTGATCTCTTGTTGACACCCCTAAGATGTGGAGTGCCCCCTACTCTTGGGATCTGTGAACATATAAAACTAACTTGTCGATGGCAGTTGTTTCCTGCTCTGTTGGCTTTATCATACTTAAATGATAAAAAAAGACTATATTAAAAAGGAGTATCAGCCCTGGCTGGTGTAGCTCAGTGGATTGAGCGCAGGCCTGCAAACCAAACAATCACAGTTCAATTTTCAGTCAGGGCACATGCCTGGGTTGCAGGCCAGTTCCCAGCGGGGGACGCACGAGAGGCAACCATACATTGATATTTCTCTCCTCTCTCCCTCCCTTCCTCTCTAAAGATAAATAAATAAAATATTTAAAAAAACAGTGTCATGGTTTTTATTTTTAAGTTAGAACAAGTATACTACTTTATTATTTAGAATTTAAATAGGATCTAAGTTACTAAATTTGTGTTGACCCTGCTATGTTTTAATAGAAACATTTTTATACTTTTGTTAGTTTTCTAGAGTGCAGAAAAACAGAGTAAAAGATGCTCAAAGTAAAAGATGGACAAATCTTTTAACTATTAAGGATTATATTAAAAATGTTATGTTTGCTCTGTAAATGAAAATTTTCTAATAAAATATACTTACAAAACATACTTTTACAAAGTAAAAAAACTTTATTTTCTGATATTAGATATGGAAGTTAAGAATTACCATTTACTATAAAAGTTAATTAGTAAAACAAGAGAAGATTGTTTACAAGAGTGGGTCCTGCGGTGTATGTTATATCACTATATACATATTACTTGAGCTCATAACCTAACCTAAGAAAGATCACATTTAAATGAAAAAAAACTGACTATTTAGTTACTCTTAGTAGCTTTTAGAAATATTTATTTTTTACAGGATATCATTATGGAAAGTGATCGTAAGGATACTAATGTCTTGGAATACCTCATTAATTCTGAACTCTTAAGGAAAATTCATGAGTTTCAATTTTAAGGAAAGATACCTGTGAGCTCTAATTGGCATTTGTGCTGTAAACAGCATTATGTTGTGTTAATTTTTTTCTTCTGGCTCACTAAGCATTTGTACTATGGTATTCACAAAGAAATATATCTTTGTCTGGAATTACCTAGATGTTCTATGCTTTGGAATAACATGTTCTTAAGCACAACAAACTATTAGCATTTATTAGAATCATATTTTTTAAATCACCAAACATAGTATTTTTACTATCATTGTGTCACTGAACAAACGTGGACTTAGGCTGCCTGCCTTGGAAGACAGGCATATTGCAAAGACAAAGGTTGGTGGGAAAGGAAAAGGGGTTTTATTAAGATATTGCACAATTTGGGGAAAAATGGATCCCTGGTCCAAGGATCTTCTCCCTTGCAAAACAGAAAAAAAAAGTTTGTTCCCCAGAAGATTGAAACCTGAAATTATGCCCAGAAATCCCTCTCCATTTTGTTTTGTCTTCTTGGAGCATGAGGCTGCTAGGTGGATGGCTCTCCGGCTTCAGGCTTCTCCATGCTGTCTGCTCACACACCTTCCAAGGTCCGCAAGTGCTCTGTCCCGTGTATCCACGCCACAGATCCCAGAAGCAATGAAGGGTGAGTCTCTGCCTTCCCTCCGTTGAAAACTTCTGATGCAAGTTTCTGTGGGTGCCGAAAGGGTCCAGCTCCCCAGCCAATCCTGTCCTTTCCCCAGGCCAGTTTCTGGCCTTACTCCAGCCCAGCAGCTCCCTCTTTCCCCATGTACCAGAGTGAGTTGGAGGGCTTTTCCCTCTGTCAGTCACTCAATAGCCTGACACAGACTGTAGGCAGGGCCTCCCCCTGGTGTGTTTCTGCTTGGAGGCAGAGAAATCTGTTGTCACATGCTCTGTGCTTAGCACGGCCTCAGACAGCTTCCTCCTGTGGCCTCTCCTCTCTCCGGGGTCTGGCCAGGTTGCCTGGCCAGACATACCTGTATAAACTACTTTGGGAGGTACTTTGGTGTTTTCATTAATTATAATATATTCTGTATTCTGCACATTGCTTCTTTTCTACGAGTTAATATGTAAGACAAGGTCATATATAAAACTCAAGTTTTGAATGGGAGAATAGTTGTCTGGAACAAACCTGGAAACTGCTTCTTGCTCTAAAGTGATCTTAAGCAAACAATTGATACAGATGAAATGTTTCAATGGTCATTATTTGTTACTATATTCACTCAGATTTAATTCTGAACACTTCAAATATAGGTGCCCCTCTGGAAAATAAAAATGCTAAGAGACACTAAATCCTGAGATCCTCACTTGACATACCTTACTGAAATACTTATTTTACTCTAATTTTTTTAAACTAAGCATTGGAATGTTAGATTTGTTTAAAATATCACGGTTAGATTCCAGTGTCCTTTCCAACATGTAGCTCACAAATCCTCATTCCTACCCTCACAACAAGAAATAAAACTGAACAAGTCGAAATGCAACAATCTGTCTCAGATCCATCAAAGAAGTGAGGTCACGAGACAAGCTGTCTCCCTGAAACTGGAGAGACTGGTGAATTCAGGAAATATGTACAGATCAGTTCTCTTGAAGCAGAAAACTCCCGGGTCTCTGAACAGTAACTTGAATGAATTCCTGGAAGCTGAGGGTGGACTAGCTTCAGAGTTAAAATTTCGTTGTTTCCCAGCCTAGCGAGGTGCCCTCTACTTGGTGGTCTTATCTCCCCAAAACCCATGAAGTTCTCTGAATAAAGGTTCAACAAATATCCAATCTTTCTTTCTTTTCTTTTCTTTTTTTTTTTTGGTCAGGATAAAGGAAAAAAATAGCCATTTGATATACCCATGGAAAAGGTAACCATTTTGAAATAAGTTCAACATGTTCTCTGCAACAAAAGCATGCCCAGAAAGAGATAAGACCTCACCAGAGCCTTGGCCTCTGTGGCTCTGTTACTGTCTCATGACCAAAAGATTACGGGTTCAATTCCCTGTCCAGGTACATACGTAGGCTGTGGGTTCTATCTCCAGGACAGGTGCATATGATTCCCGGTCAGGTCGTGTACAGGAGGCCACAGATCAATGTTTCTCTCTCTTCCTTCCTCTCTCTCTAAAAGCAATAAAAAAATGCCCTCAGGTTAGAATTTTTAAAAAGTTAAAAAAAAAAAAAAAAAAAAAAAAACACTTCGTGAGAGCCTTATCCGACATGAGTAAAGGGAAATTACCCAATTCCAGCTGTCTCTAGCTTTTCTAGCTCAACAAAAGCGGTATAGAAAAGCTGGGGAGCACTGGTGAAGGTCACGGAATAGAAATGGGGAGAAATAAGGGGTAAAAGACTGAAATTTAACCACAGGTTTGCTGGACACCTCCTTCTCCCAGCACCTTGGCAACACATCCACGGGGCTCTTGTACAATGATGGAAAGCAAAACTTTTTTCAAAGCCCAGAACATACCGATGAAGGAGTTTCCAGGGAAAAACAAAGGCATGAGGGAGGGGGAAAGAGGACACTGAAGGAAAAGGAAACCTCTGAAACCTACAGTTGCAGCAAACAGTAAACACAGCCTCAGTCCTAGCCAGATACCCATAACCTTAAACATGGAAATACTGTCTATTTCAGTTTCTAATACCTCATATATCATGTCATGCTAAAAGGCAAAACACACACACACACACACGCACATTCAAACAACCCATAAAAGCAACAATGGAACTTCTTTTTGTGTGTGGAAATTCTTTAAATATTTAGCAGCATTTTCTAGCAATGTGGGGTAAAATTAAAGGAAATATATGCAGGAGTTACTACATTCCTAACAAAAACAAAACACTAAATTTGTTTTTCTCCTAATGAACATATTTGCAGAATACTTGGCAGATATAAGCAACACATCATTCCATTTTAATTTATTTCGATGCAAGTGATTTCAGAGTTGTGCCAAAACCTTTTGGAAAGGAAGGGCCATATAATTATTGAGTGCTTTATAGTTTCTAATGTCTCTATCATCAAAGAAGCTAATGTGACAGGCAGACAAAAACATGAGAATAGTCCGCTTCAACACTGTCAAACACACAAAGGCCATATTGTAGTAGAGGTGCTTTCATTTTAAATTTCCATCCTAATATTGCTTTTTGCTACAATCTACAAATACCCATTTTTAAATAAATAATTTGCAATTTGGCAACCAAAAGCCATAAATATTTTAAAAAGCTTTTATTTTAATGATATCCTAAGAGCAATGATATTTTTCAATTTAAGTTTATTGAAAATAAAGGTATAAATGTGTTAATGAGGATGAAAACACAAATGACTCAGGTTGGTAAGTATAGCCAAACAGTTTAACGAAAAATATTTGCTCTCCACATTCAACAAACACACTGAACAACGAGCACTGTTTGATTTTCATGTTCAGTTATACGCATGCTGGGACACAGTCAACAGTTAACAGATGGAGAATTCCCAGTCACGTTTTGATTTGCCTTCCAGTTAACTAAAGGTTGCCACTAAATCAGAGTGTAAGGGAGAATAACAGTTTTCATATTTGTTTGGTTAGTCTGCTTTATTGTCTTTTTATAGGAAGGTCACAAAGGTCTTCTACTTTAAAGTACATTATATGGAAAATAATGAAAGTCAACCACAAGTTTACTGAGAATTTATTGAGTGGCTATTTTTTTTTTTTTTGCCTATCATTTTGCATTGTGTACAAAAACTTAACTTTTTCCATTTTTCATTCCATTATCAAGATCATATTTCTGATATATGCATAGCCATCATTATTATTTCAGGATTATTATTGAAATGCCATGGATTATTATTATAAGCATTGGCAGGCCTCTGAGGTTTTTGCCATGTTTTGGCTGTAGTAATTACCTATTTCTTTGTGAAGAGTACATATGGGTTTTAGATGTCTTTAGGACATGCAGAAATTCTCTGATGGAATCAGAGAATTAACTTTCAACTTTCAACTTGCTTGCACATTTATACAAAATTATGTGTGTTCCAAAAAGACTGTATTATGTACGAGTCTTGTGTGGCCAGATTTGAGTTTGAATGTCCAGGGGGGAGGCATTTGAACCTTGACTGTACAAATACATTTTAAATAATGAAATCAAGTGCACAGTGCTTCAAAGCAGTATTTCTGGACTCAGACAGACCTGAGTAAAAGCTAGGATCTCCCATTTCGAAATCTGTCTTTTAAAAACCTTTCAACATTTTTGAAAGTTTCAAAAAAATGATTCTTAACCTCACTTAGTCTGAGGTTTTATGTTCTTAAAATGTGAATAAAATGTAACATGCATAGTATTTTATTTTATTTCTATTTTTTTAAATTTTATTTATTTATTTTTTAGGGAGGAGAAGGGAAGGACGAAGAGAGGGAGAGAAACATCAATGTGTGGTTGCCTCTCATGCACCCCTTACCAGGGACCTCACCCACAACCCAGACATTGCCCTGACTGGGAATCAAACAGGTTACCCTTTGGTTTACAGACCAATACTCAAATACTGAGCCATACCAGCCAAGGTTGTACAGTATTTTAAATTATGTATGTATATATATGTACATATTTATATATTCAGATCTATTTCTGTATCTATAAATCTCCATGTATATGTGTATGTCCATCACTATACCAATATGTACACATATCTAAGCTTAGTTCTAGGCCTATATCTATATAACTATGTCTACACATACCTTCAACTCAATAACTCCACCTCCACGAATTTACTGTAGAAATGAGAAATACATATTTGATATTCAGGAAGTAATAAATACATACAGAATTGAAATGAACAACGTATATGTTTATTCATCACAGCACTATTCACAATAATAAATTCTGGAATCAACTTAAATGCACACCACTAGGTATTTGTGAAATAAACTGTACCACATCTTTAAAATTGAGTAGGATTTAAAACATTATAAACACACAACTATACAAACACATAAAGATTAAAGATGCTTTTTATGTACAGATATTTAAAAACCACCAAAATATAATGTTAAATAAAAAATAAAGGTGTCCAACAAAGGGTACACTATTCTACTTTGCATAAAAGTGAAAACATAAATCTCTCTCTATGTATGTATATATCTATACATAGATATATATCTGTATATTCATTATTTAAAATACTGTGGAAGTTTAAACAAGGAACTGATTCAGATACACATGAGAGCGTATCTGTAGTTGTGGGATTGCCAGTTGGAAGATCAGTGCCAGAAGATTAAAAGAAAGTATGGAAACAACACTCTGTTTCTTTCACTTGCTCTCTGTTTTGAATCACATGATTGTACTATCCACTTACTATATAACTTAGAGGAAAGAAAAACTATGGAAAATGAACCAAAACTGCATTGCTGATGCAAGGACTGTAAGTCCTTGGTTACAGTATAGCCGGGAGGGTTTGGTGGTTGCCCAGGATAGGCCTTTGGACCTCTGTGGGTTCAGTTACAAAACAGCAGCTCGCCCAGGGGCCTTTTTGTTAGTCTCCTCTTTCTGGACCATTTTATCCTGGAGCTCTACTTTAACTAATGTTCATGGATTTAAGTTTCTTTAGACACAGTCACTATAGATGGAAGCACCAATTGAAGGTCAATTTGTATCTCTTTAGCATTCATGCCACAAGACAGTAACTCCCTGAAAACACTGGGCATCTCTGTAGGTGCAGACATACATGTTCACAAAACTTGTCCTGTTGGGAACCGCTCTGCCTGGTTTCAGGAGTGGTAACCGCCCCCCATGGCTAAGGCCGAGTGAGAGACCTCTGGACTGTGAGCCACTTAGGAGACAAAGCTTATCTCCCTGGCAGAAGTGCTGCTTCTGCTTCATCCATCTCTGGCCCCCAGTGCTTGGTCAGTTAGTCAATGACAAGTAAGACCCCTAAGACGGGGGGGGGGACCTAAAGCAGACACGATCACTTGGGAGGCCCTCTAGGAAGGAAAAACTCGGGGGGCTGCAGCAAAGAGGGGGTGATGGACTCTCACTCCCTGGCTACTATGACATACATAGCCTGAGTCCTCATTCTGTTTGCAAGATGTCTCCTAATCTCTTGGCTGCCTTACTTCCCCTGCCTGATTTAAGCCTGAGAGAGACAATGATGGTGGTGGGTATTGCCCTGTGCTGGAAAGGGCGGGCTCCCTAGGGCAATTAGGACTAAGAAAAAATACGTAAAATCCTGTGAAGGCTGCTTTGCTAAGGGTGCTTTCATTCATATGATAAGGGTCCGGGCAGGAAATGAGTATGTCTCCTAAAGTTTTTTGCAACACCCTTACCTAACAGAGGCTGACTCAGATTAAGCCCTCAGATTTCTTTGAAATGCTATCTATTGTTTGATCCTTGCCACCTGACATTGATTGATGAGCTTTACCTGGATCCCTGTGTGTTACGAATCTAATAAATACCATTGAGGTAAGGACTCGTGGCCCTTCTCCTTTGAGAAATTGAACACCTTTCCTCCCCAAGCAGATCATGTCTTGGTAGCACTATTTTCATCTGTGGCGCACAGTGGGGCTCTGTGGGTGGAGCCCCCCCCCCACATTGTCCAACTGAATATTTAAAAAACTCTTTAACTGCCTTATTTCTCTAAAAGCAGAGGTAAGAGCCCTGACCCACGTGGCTCAGTTGGTTGAGTATTATCCTGCAAAGTGAAATGTCACAGGTTCAATCCATGGTCAGGACCAGTGCCTAGACTGTGGGTTTGGTTCCCAGTTGGAGTTTGTACAAACCAATCAATGTTTTTCTCCCTCCCTTTCTCCCTCTCTCTTCTCTATATAAAAAGTAATAATAAAATAAAAATTAAAAACAAAGGTAAGATTAGAGGGTTCAATACATTAAATGGTTATGGATGCAAAATAAATAATTCAGACTGAGTGCTAAGCTTTACTATTGAATTCTTATCATTTTCTTTCCCAAGTAAACCAGCACAGAAGCGGCCAGAACAGAAGTCTTTATACAGGAGTGAGCTCTATCTTTAGTGGGTTAAGTTGATATTACTAACCCACATTCTATTTCTATACATCTGGATGCTGATTTTTGGTTACTCTGAAAATAAATGAAAACCAAGTGAGTGAGAACAAACAAAGGCTGTTTATTTAAAGCTTGCTAAATCAAAAGAGTCGGTCACCATCACTTGCGTTTGGTAAAGACCCAAAGGCAGACAGAGAGGAGTGGGAACCATCTATATGAAAAAGGGAAGTCTTTCTTTACATGTACTCTGATTGGAGTTATTGGCACAGGGAACCTGGATCAGGCTAACAAGAAGTGGGGTACCCTGTGGGATTGGTTAGGGGAGCATGTTTGGGTTTTTCTGTTGGTTCTAGTTTGGAAATGGGGGCAAAACCTAGGGAGACTGTCAGGTATTGAACAAGTCCTGTCCTGGTTGCTGAGGAGGTTGTGTATCAGAGTCTGATGTCCATTAATATGCTGGCTTTTGCCCCTCTTGTACATTCAGTCACGTACCACACTGCAGGAGGGCACTCTCTCCTGGAGGACACCTATGACTGAGACATCCTTCATGTTCTCCTCAGCCCGAAGATACTTCAGTCAGCATTTTTTTTTTCCTAGCTAGTCTTTTGACTTCCTTTTCTTAGAGCCTTTACTATAGAAAGCTCAGACTCATCAATTACTTCTCTGTCTCTTTACATATAACTTTTTTAAAAGTCTTGCCAGTTTTACAGCCCAGGACTGTTTGTCTCAAGGGTTGGGGCTATCTTTTTCAAA
The DNA here is from genome assembly GCA_004027735.1 of Carollia perspicillata. Taxonomy (NCBI): domain Eukaryota; kingdom Metazoa; phylum Chordata; class Mammalia; order Chiroptera; family Phyllostomidae; genus Carollia; species Carollia perspicillata. The sequence goes on from PVKM010005115.1 coordinate 15,627, forward strand.
TGAAATCACCAAAGGAAATAGTACACTATCTTCCCATCTGTGTGAGAGGGTGGAGTTGAACTTTGAACTTCCTAGGGCACCTTGTTCCAAATTGTAAATCTACCTCCCATCACCATGAGGGAGTTTACTTCTCCCTTTAGTGAGTCAGAAAACATAGAGAGACCGTGGTCTTCCTCCGCCCTGCCTTTTAAAATCTCTCCCAATCTTTGTTTCATTGGAGTTGAATTCAGATGCTTTCTTTCCCATTTCAATAACCTTCAATAAAGTCTGCCTTCCCTGTTTATCTTCAATTGGTGCAAATTGTGCCAAGTACATCATAACATTATGTTACGCTTTTTTCAATGCTATACTGTAAAGAATAAAATGAATAATTAAATGTGCAAGGTAGACAGACTAATGTAAAAAAATAACTTAAAATGTTAACAATAAAACAATGTAAAGAAGAATATTGGCTAAAACTCTTGATCAGCAAGTCATGTCTTTTTTACATACCACTTTATTTTTAAAAATCATAAATAACTTTGCATAAAAAGACAGAAAAACTCAATGTACTCCTTTAATGCAGGAGTACACAAACCTCAGTCATTAAACCTCCACACGGAAAGGAGAGAATTTTGAAATGGCTTCCTAAAGAAATAGGGTAAACAAACAAAGATAATAGCTTTTTACCTGGTCTAAAAGTAAACATATAAACAGTATCTGCAGATTTTTATTAACATTCTATTAGGTTTAAATAATTATCCTGTACAAACACTAGAAAAGTCTTTAACTTGAAATTTTATGTAAACATTTAAATTGTTAAGCATTACACAAATCACACTACCTTTATACAAATAAGAATTCAACAATACTACATTATAGAGAGAACAAAAATATTAATATGGAATCATCAGTAAGCATTCTGCTATCAGCTGCAGAATGGTGGTACAACTAGTCTTAAGTATCTATTTGCCTGATTAGATTTAACTTGCGTTTCTTAGTTTGTCTTCCAGGTTTAGTTCCATCTCCATCTACTTATTTATGTAATAAATACTTTACAAAGACCTACATCAGAATGAGCACATTCTTTTGGTAATTTTTAAGATTTTATTTCTTATTTTTAGAGCGGAAGAGAGGAAGAAGGAGAGGGAAAGAAACATCAATGTGTGATTACCTATAACATGCCCCCGCTGGGGACCTGGCCTGCCACCCAGGCATGTGTCCTGGACTGGGAATCGAACCTGCAATCCTCAAGTTCCCAGTCCAGCATTCAATCTTCTGAGCCATACCAGCCAGGCCTCTTTTGGTCACTTACATCAATAACAAAGACACTTTTTGTCATTTTTCTGTCTATAAGATCATAAAAGTCATCATATAAGTAGAAACTCTTCATTAAATGTTTTGATATTCATAATTACCTATGTTATCAATATTAGCAGAGGTCTGGTTTCCTTTAACATAGTCTACCGCTTATTTGTAACTACTATAGATTTCCCAGAGAATGGTTTTCTGTATGTATTCTGTGTCCTTAAAACTGGTCTAGTGTGAAGGTGTATGTTTCTTAGTTTCTGTGGGAAAGACAGAAGCTTCCAGAACACTTATATCCTAGGAAAAACTCAATAAAAGTAACCAGATTTTACTGAGTGCTTACTAAGAATCAGGAAATGTATACTGGCTTCAAAACATGCAATTTTAACTTTTATAAATCTGTGATACAGACATTATGTAACATAAACATTATGACTTGTCAGGTGAAGCAGTTATTTAAGCTACAGAACTCATGTGCATTACCATTATTCAATATTGGCTCTACATTCCACTGATGTCTCAAGAAGTAATACCAGTCACCTCTGTGGCACCCAGAGTAAAATATGACATTAGCTCATGATAGCTGTGGTCTATATATTGTTTTTAAATGTATGGGTTCTACATTCAAGTGCTCAATCTAATAAAGTTATTGAAAACCCAGTCATGTTATCATACAACATGATCAAATTTTAATACATTTATCAAGTGTTATGAGAACAGATTTCTCTAAGCAGAAAATAAATAGAACAAACTAAAAGTGAATTAACGTTTCTTGTATTGACTTCTGTTTTGAATCACTATGAATCGCTAATGGTTCCAAATTAAAATATACAGTCTAGGCTTTGTTCTTCTTTTTTATTTTGAGGGCTTTCCATATCTGATTATTATTCATATTTTTTAAAGATTGTATTTATTTACTTTTAGAGAGGGGAAGGGAGGGAGAAAGAGAGGGACGAGAACATCAATGTGTGGTTGCTTCTTGCATGCCTCCTACTGGGGACCTGGCCCACAACCCAGGCATTCGCCCAGACTGGGAATCGAACCTGTGACCTTTCAGCTATGCAGGCCAGCACCCAATCCACTGAGCTACACCAGACAGGGCTGATTATTATTTGCATTTTATCTATTCATATGTATTATATCAAGATTGAGTTCTCTCCAAAGGTCCATGCAGATATTTAGAGATCATCTAAAATTTTTTAAAAAGAAAGCATATAAAATGTACCAACAAATAGGATATTTATACTGGTTACTTTAAATCTGCCTAAGTGAAATGGACATATCACAAACCCAGTGTCATTTTCAAACTTTTGTTAGGAAGTTGTACCAGTAGAAGAAGTTGTACAAGTAGAACTGGTATTTTCCACCTTACCCAATTATCTAAAGCTCCTTGAGCTCAGTTTCTGGTGAAATTACATCTTGTTCTAGGAAGTAAAAAGGTCTTTGTCATTCTTCTTTGTCTCATGACCCTATTTCTCTCTATAGAAGACTCGGGGATTCATCATTAGACTCTTAAAAAGATACAGCATTTATTAAACTTCTTGCCCATTGTCTGGGTCTGAGAATAACAATTTAGAAGGCTTCGTATATAAGGAAGAAAGCAAAACTGATTAAAGCAAAGCAAAATAGTAATTGACAAGTAACGTCCAAATCATATAGATATGGCCAAGAGGAATGAAAGATCCAAGAAGAGAATAACAACTCACTGGGCTTAATTGTGGTTGCTTAGATGCTGGGAAAGAGACAGAGACTGAGAAATTCATGTAAGTAAATACAGAATAGTTACGGCTGTGTAAAATTCTGGGCATACATGTATAGAAGAGATTGACACATCCAATGTGTACCTTAGAGGAACTGTTGCTATTATGTTTAGTATTGCTCACTAGGAAAATCCGAGTTCCATTTTCTGGGCTAGTAATTTATTAGTGTTCTGCAGACTGTGTCTTTGAGTTGAAAACATTACATTGGAAATGGAGATAATATAAAGAGTTTAATATTTACTGTTATGCTATCTATTTTATTAATATTTTCATTAGAAATATTCATATTATATGTTTATCATATTTTCTTAATGTTCTGCAATGAATATGTATGACTTTTTAATCAGGAAAAACACATACCTATTAGATGAGGCAAATACTGAAAATAAAAGCATTAAAATAGCTGTCATATTTGGGTAATTTAAAAAATGACTAGTACAAAGTGAAGTCAATTTAGTGATTATCCATAATTTATGTTTCAAATATTTATGCTGTATGCCTGAATATATAGATTTCAAAAGGCATGTAGACTGTTATCATTGAAAAGTTCTATATTTTTTATTTAGTGAAATTTGATGGGACTAATTACAAATCTTTTAAAAGCTGCAGAATAATAATAAAAAAGACTAAATGAATAAGAGCCTAAACAAATGAATGAATAATGTATTCAGGTTATAAATACTGGAAAGCAGTGTTCCAAATAATTGAATGGATTTGGGTTCTCCCTGTGGCTGAACTCAGTGGTTCTGAAGGGAGAGGTACACCTCCATTTCCATGGGAGGCATCTCCACACAGCCACCAGCCTTTACTTCTGGAAGTCTGGGGAGAAGCTGCATCTGCAGTGTGCCACGCAGCCTTTAGTACACTTTCTGGTATTTGGCAGAATTTAAAAGTCATTAAATTCGACCCATAAATGTACAGAATTTTAAGGCCAAACACGTACTGAAGTGATTATTTAACCAAATGCCTTCCATCTATTGGATCAAAGATCAAAAGTATAAATGCTAAGAATACTTCCCCAGTTCACAGAAAGATTTAACGCGGGAGCTGTGGGTAGAAGTCTGGACTATTCTTGCTCAGCTCTTGGTCCCCACATCATGCCAAGACGTTTTCTTAAGGACACACAGGTACACAGTGGCAAGATGAACATATGTAAACTTTTAAATTTTTGATTACAGAGTGCTAGTTTACTCAATACAATGTTTAGTCAAGGAAATAAATCAGAGAAGAAGAAAAAGTTATCTGGTGAGGAATCACCAGGCTCTGTTGTGTATGTATAAACAAATCTACTATACATTTAATCTGCTACGACCTTCATTTTGTGTTTTGTAGTTATAACCCATAATTGAAATCAACATAGTTAATGTAAACATCATAAAAGGAAAAGTAATAGAAAATGGTAATAATAATGAGAACTGCAGAATCTCTTGTCAGGTAACAATAATGTTTAAACCTCTGTATTGAAAGACTTGACCAAAGTCTGGAATGGATTCTATAAGCTTAAACCCCTCCTTCTATAATGACCCCAGCTCCCCTTAAAATGCCTACCTGAGGAAGGTCAGTGCTACCAGGGACATTTACTCTTTGTTCCAGCTTAAACTTCCTGAAACCTGAACCCTCTTGAGAAAGTGTCACTTTAGAAATCTGGCCATGTTAAATTCTTTCCTTGTCTTTTGAGATGTGAATCTACTACCAAAACCTGTTTTCTCAAGGATCTGAGAGAGGGCTCCTTGAAATGCAAGCACTCAGGGAGTTAACTCCGGGACACTAGAAGTCCCTGGGGCAATATAAGGGCCTAACTTCGATGTGTTCCTCTCTTCAACTTCCACCACTGCTTCCCCGCTTGAAGACAGAACTCACTTCTCCTCCGGATAAGCAGCAGTCAATGAATGTAGGTGGCCTACTCGCATGGGCTAACCCTCTTAACAACGATCAGAGCCTCCTTGTTAAGAAGTGTCAGCCTTCATCTTTTGCTTCACAGATTTGAGTTCATTTCACATTGGACTCTCTTTCCTATTGCAAACCTCTTGCTGGATAAATCCTGCCAGCACTACTTTAGTGTCCTTTTTTGGTTATCATTGATAACATATTGCTATGTGGCCAGAGGTGACAGCTCAAACTCAGAGCACAGGGGATTGAGTGAGGCTATTTCACTGCAAGTAATCTAGAGTCAGCTTCAGGCCGACACTGTCATATGATGTCATTCACAAACTCCAACTCCTACTGTCTTTTGAGCTTAAATATTTTAAACATGAATGTTTAATTGGTAAGTGACTTCAGTATAGATAGAGACGACTACTGTCTATGCCGAAGATGAAAGCACTGAAGGGTTGACTCTTCAATCCTGTCCCACTAGTTTTCTGAGTAAGTGGATTTTCCCTAACTTAAAGCAAGTAGAGCATGCTCTGTCTTTAATATCCAGGGGGATTTAATGTGACATCTTTGTTATAAATGATGGGAGGCCAAGAAACTATATGTAACTAGAGTATACAAGTGTTCCAACAACACTCAAATCTGAAATAATAAAAAAAATGATTATAAGCAGTTAATGTTGAGCTTTTTTACTATTGTTCAAGAACATTTGTCTCCATTTTCCTTCCCCATCCAGCCATCCCCACCTCCTAACCTCAATCCTTCCCCTCTTTGGCTTTGTCTATGTGTCCTTTATACACATTCCTTGATTACCCTTCCCCCATTCTCTCCCATTATCCCCTCCCACATCCCCTCTAGTTACTATCAGTTTGTTCTTAATTTCGATGTCTCCAATTATATTTTGTTTGCTTGCTTGTTGTGTTGATTAGGTTCCACTTATAGGTGAGACCATATGGTATTTTTCTTTCATCATCTGACTTACTTCACTTAGTATAGTGCTCTCCAGATCCATCCGTGCTGTCATGAAGGGTAGGAGCTCCTTCTTTCTGTATAGTATTCCATTGTGTAAATGTACCATGTTTTTTTGATCCACTCATTTACTGATAGGCACTTAGACTGTTTCCACCACTCAACTGTTGTAAATTGTGCTGCTATGAACCTTGGGGTGCATAGATTCTTTTGAATTGATGTTTTAGGGTTCTCTCTGATGACTAGTGATGCTGAGCATCCTTTCATACATCTCTGAGCCCTCTATATGTCCTCCTTAGAGAAGTGTCTGTTCAGGTCCTTTGCCCATTTTTTAATTGGGTTGTTTGTCTTCCTGAAGTGGAGTCATGTGAGTTCTTTGTATATTTTGGAGATCAAACCCTTGTCCGAGGTATTATTAGCAAATACATCTTCCCATACAGTTGGTTCCCTTTTCATTTTGCTGATGTTTTGAGCTTTAAATGTCTATGTTTTCACCCATGTTTTAATATAACACTTTTATTATATGCATAAAAATACTGCTTAGAATCATTGGTTTGCTTATAGGTCTGTTAAATTCTATAAACTGTCTTTTGAATGTTTATAAACTTTTTAATTAAGGATTGAAGTGACTTATTTGAAACATTTTTGTATCTGAACTGTTTATAAATTCAGCTTCATATATAGTATATTTGAGGAACTAATGTATAACTTTTTTATTTTAATAATTAAATTACAGGAATATTATTTTTATTTCAGGTGGTTTTCAGAGGTACATGGATGCCCTAATGATACTAAATACTAAAAAAATAAGTGTCTGGTACAAATATGAACATTTTGAACTTGTCAAATATAAAGCCAATAACAACAAATAGTAATTTAGTTTGTTTAACTAAGATAAAAATAAAAACAAATCTTAGACATTATTTAAGCTTTCAGGCTCTCCATTTTTCCTGTGAATTAGTTTACACATATGCATTTTTCTAATAGTTAGGAACAAAGAATTGTGAGCTTTGTAAACATTCATTTTAATTTTTGTTTGTAAGGAACAAGTGTTGAACTCTAAAATATCAGGAAACACATTGTCAGGAGAAAGATTGTGCCTAGATTTATAAGAGAGACCATGTGACCAAACATAAGAAGGAGCCAGTCTATTTGATAATTTCTGAATGAAAGTCCTAGATATAAACTTGGCCTTGGTATCTATATTAAACATCGACCAAACTGATATTCTGACTCTCACAGCAATTTCATACTAGTTCATGAGAAGTATTTATTAAGTGCTTATGATCTTCAAGGTCTTGTGCTTCATACAAATTCTGAAAAGATGATATTAAAGAAGCTAAAACCTTTACACAAATAACTAGGATGAGGGATCCTATGTGAATAGTTTATTTTTATTTCAAGTCCATCCATTTTTCTTTCTCCCATGTAGAACATTCAGAAATGTTGAAAAAAAATGGGAAATTATCAGAACTTTGGTGAGCCAGTTGAGAAGATGCTTATTCTTAGCTATGGGAAATGGTATTTTTCTAATTTATATATATTTTATACACTAAGTAATAATTATGATATTTATTTATACCCACTTAATGTATCTAACAAAGCACATCATGCAGAGATTAGAGATCATACAAATTGAAGAAAGAAATGCAGTGATGTATACATTCATCTTGCCCAGTAAAAACCCAAAGACATTTGACAGCTCAGTGGTAGTGTTTAGTGCAAAGGATTTTAAAACCTTGATGAAAAAAATATAAAGAAAAAATGTGAAAAATACTGTGGAGAAAGCAGAGAAGTCAAGAAAATGGCATTCTGTCTATTGTATCATCAAATCGAATCTTATTCCTGGATCTTACCTTACTCTCATGCTGAGTATCACATCCCATAGACTAAAACCAAGGTTCTTTCACTGACAGTGTGTTACAACAAAAATTTTCATTAGTCAAGTATTCTCTTTTAAAAAGTCCAGAAACAGCCTTATTTCAAAACATTGTTTCAAAAACCAAAAGAATTTAGCATATTCTTTAACAGGCTGAGTACTGAGAACAAAGGAAATCATTCTGACTGCCCTGGTTTGGGCTCTCAGGGAGTTCATAACCCAATTTGGCCAGGAAGAAAGGCGCATTTCCAGTTATCCTGAAGCATCAAAAATTAAATAAACTGGCTATATTCAATAAAAAGTAAATGACTTGTCTTCGTATCCTTTATTTCACAAATGCTGTGTGACTGTATGCATTCTCTTTTTAATAGTGACTCTTAAATTCAGAGAGGTAGTGGACATAAAAATAACTTTTGAATTATGCAGACATAAGTCTAAATCACTCCCTGTAACTTAAAGGTATCTAACCCTTCCCAGTCTTTGTTTCTTAATTTAAAAAATATATAAATAAATATCACTCTTTCACAGTGGCTGTAAGAACCATATATGAAATTTACATGAGGTACAAATAGTGTTTGGAGGACATTTAGCATTTAAAATTTGGTGGACATTTTTCCAGTGTTATGTTTCTGTGGTATCAAATGCATGTTGTTAATAGACATAGAGGTAGAACTTAAATTAGAAAATCATAAAACAAAGAGAAATAGATATTGTTTCTAAAACCTAATCACATAGTAAAACTAATTACTCAAGATTTGAGTGTTTGAGTTAACTAGGGTAAAAACAATGACAATAAAATCCATTAGATAGAGGAAAGAAAAAATGCTTTATTCAAGGGATTCTCGACAACTTCTTTACTCCTTAAAAATCAAATATAAATTCATAGGAGTCACACAATTATAAAGGTAGAAATTACTTCGGAAACTACATAATCCAAATCTCTTGTTTTACAGCGGATAAATCCGAGGTTAAGTGCTCTTGGGTCAATTGCTGTAGTCAACACAGTGGGTGAACTGAAGTCTTACAAGTTTCCTCTCTGTCCAGACCTCTCATAAGACAACCAACCACCTGCACTTGCAAAGCCGCATTCAAACACAGATGTACAGCATAAACCAGAAAAGACAAAAAGAGCTACAAAAAGCCTAAATACGAAGCTTAAAAAATTACAGGTAAAATATAGGTAATTATAAACTCCTTATTGCTCTATTTATCTTTCCCACTGCTTTGAAATATAAGTTGCATAATATTCATCCTAATTATTTGATTAAGACCATCTATTTTTAAGATATTACTTATTCATTTATTAATGTGATATTTTTCAGACCACTTATTTAATAACTACAGTTATTTATGTTGAACATGATCAAAGAACTGTTATTCCCTGCTGACAAAAATCTCTGAATTGCCAGTGATAACCGGTCTCTTTGTGATAGCCTTGCAACAGTGATTTGCCATACACGTATCCATATTAGCAATTAAGTAGTCATGAAAGTTCGGCACATCTTCATTAAGGAGATACTGTACTCAAAATTTATAACTGTGAATCAAAATATCTGTTACAACATAATCTATGGCAAATAATGAAATTTGTGTCCATACGAAGTTACAATAGCATCTAAATTTAAAGATTAAATAATCCCCTTGTATTATCATGTCACTTTACAATTAATGTAATAATGAAATATTGTCATCAGTAAAATATTTAATAGATTAAAACTTCTATTGGTTGGAAAATATTTTAAAACCATGTGTGTGTGTTTGATATAAACTTTTAAAACTATTTACTAGATCAATTTTTTATTTTATATTTTTTTAGTTTTTAAAGTAGTTTTAGGTTCAGAACAAACTGCGCTGAAGGTACAGAGATTTCCCACATACTCCCTTGTCCCCTGGCATGCAGAGCCTCTCCCATTACAAAGGTCTTTCAGGAGAGTGATACATCTATTACAATTGAAGAACATACATGGACACATTGTTACCACCTAACATTCAAAGTTTATGTTACAGTTCCCTCTTAGTGTTCTTGCTCCATTGGTTTGGACACATGTATAATGACATTTATCCACCTATAATGGTGGATATTATAATATATCAGGGAGAATATTTTCTCTCCTCCCCAAATCCTCTGTGTTTCATTTATCCATTCCTCTCTTGCCCCTAACTTCTGGCAACCACTGATCTTTACATCATCTCCCTACTTTTACCTTTTCTAAAATGTTACATATAGTCATGTGCCCCATAACAATGTTTTCATCAATGATTAACCTCATATGCACTGATGCTTATATAAGATTACGATGGAGCTGAACATCTCCTGTTGCCCAATGAGTTGTAGCTCTGCAACCATCACAGTGTCATAAATACGTTATTCACACATGTGTGGTGATGCCGATGCAAACAAATTACTGTGTCTCACTCATACCGAAGTATAACGCATACGATTACGGACAGTACATAATACTCAATAATGATAATAAATGGCTGATATTTATGTATCAACTATACGATAAATTGTTATTATTGTTTTAGAGTGTGTTCCTTCTACTTATTAAAAATATTTGTTTGAAAACAGCAATATATTTCCACTAATACCAGCAGGATGCCATGTGCCACCAGCAGCAGCCTCATACCGCTTGTGTTTACTGCATTTGTTGATTAAGTTATTAAACTCGCACTGGATTTAATCTGGTACTGTTTTGTACGGTAATATCCAACCTGTAGCCTATAGCATGATGGCTATGAATTCAACCCAACATAAAATCATACTTTTACTTAAAATCTTTTCTTTGCTCATCAGTTTTCATTAGTGTTTTTGTGTTTAATGTGAGGCCCAAGACAACTCTTCTTCTTCCAGTGTGGCCCAAAGACACCAAAAGTTTGAAGACCCCGGCATACAGACTTGTAATGTAGAAGCAGTATGCTATTTCATGTAGTAAGCTCTGTCACCCAGGTTTGTGTAAGTGCACTCTATGAAGCTGATGTAATGACAAAATCACCTAAAGACACATACTCAGTCAGTACCCTCATTGTTAACTGGCACATGGCTGTAACTGGAATGATACAGTATGTGGGTTTTCAAATTGGCTTTTTTCCCCTTCCTAATATATATTTATATTTCCTCCATGTCTTTCTATGGTTTGATTACTCATGTCTCCTTAGTGCTGAATAATATTCCATTGTTCAGATGGACTATGGTTTACTTATCCATTCACTCCTGAAGACTTGGTTGCTTCCAAGTTTTGGCAATCATGAATCAAGCTGCTATAAATATCTGTGGCAAATTTTTGTGTGAACATACGGTTTCAACTCCTTTGGGTACCAAGAAGTGTGATTTCTGGATCATATGGTAAGATATGTTTAGTTTCATAATAACATTTTAAATAAAATAATTTTAGCTTATAAAATGAGTCAAAATAGCATCTTTTAGAAGAGAATGCATTTTTTTCCTTGTTATGTTCTATACAATTCAAAATTGATAGCACAACATATCATAAGATTTCTGCTCTCTAGAGATGGTGGACTTTTTTGTTGATAAAAAAGCACTTGATCTCTTTTCAACTTTGGCTGACAACAAAATTGTCTAGCATCAAAGTGTAAGTCATTCTTTTTCTCAGATGTAAATTGTTTGAATGATCTCATGTGTTAGATAATATTTAGCAGAAAATACCCTAAAGATAGTATATTTTCACCAGACCTTACTGAAATTTATAAATCAAATATATATGCATATATATTGAACCCAGAATATTTCAGACAACAATCTATTCTAGTTGAATTCAATAACCCCCTTAATTTTCAAGAGCAAATGTTCACTTAGCGCAGCTGATCTGTGATTTCCATGGACGTTTCCTTAAGCATTTGCATTTTGTATGTGCCCCATTCTAGGCTCTTTCGAAAAAATATAACCAGAAACTGCAAAAATCATGGTGTAAGTTAAAGTCTGATAAGTAATACTCATAAAAAATGAACTGAGGGTTATGTAATGCACCCATTTCTGTGGTTTTCTAGTTGTTATTGCATGACCTAAGTGGACCTCCAGAGAATTATATTATTTGTTAGGCTATGATTGCATCTTCATCAAATCTGAATTACTTAAATAAACTTCCTGTTAACAATAGTCATCCTCTTTCTGATAGAAAACTATTAAAATATCTGTAAAACTAAAACTACATTTGTTTTATCATTGTTAAAGATATATATATATGATTTATAAAGGATATCTCTCTCAGAATGCAGTATTAGAAAAAAACATTGTATTCTTGAGAAGCTAGAATTTACTGGTTAGTGTCACATATTGTCTACATAAAACAGTTTACTTTTCATATTTTGTTTCAGTATTCAGAAAGCTAATATTCACCTTATTTTTCAGCTCAAAAATATGTTGTTCAGTACCAGATAACATAAGCTTCTATTGCATCTCTCCTGATTCATATAACTTACAAATCAATTTGTGCTTTCAGTTTGCCTTAATACTATTTTTCAGCTATAAAATAATTATATTTAAGTGTGATTTTGTAAACCATCTTGTTTGCTTTATTCAGGGCAAAATGCTGTGATCAAAATGTGCTCCCCTACATAGTGCTCCCAGATATATTTTAAGACAGAAACAATAACTTATTTTACTTTGTCATCTCAGTACATGCTCAGGAATAACTTTAACAGAACTGTTAAAATTGCAAGATATTTGAATGTTTATTAAATGCCTTTTCAAGAAAAACAGTGCTTATGTATTAGTCGGCAAATTAATCTCATGCCCAGGTACACAAAAAGTTGAACTTACTGAATCTAGAAACTACCTATACTTCAAATATTTCTTCATATGTGTATCCAAATTGATAAGCTAAATTACTTATTTTTAGTTTATTTTAGAGTGAGGTTGAGAGGTAATAATCTGTGATATTTGAATATATTACAAAATAACACAAAGCAATTCACTGGTCTCTCTGTATTATGAAATTCCTATTATATGCTTTTTTACCTCTCAGAGAGATTCATGATGTGTTATACGTCTTACACAGCATTTTCAACAATAAACCAACCTGCTTCTTTATATTTTGTAGTGTGGTAACTTGTTCTCAGTTGATAAAATATATATTTAATGTTCAATAATTATCTCAACTCTTTGGTTTCATCTAAAGATAATCAAACAATAGTTTCACTCATAAAATAAATAGGATGTTGGCTTTACCTTAAAGGATAAAAGATGTTTCATATTTATCAGAAGGTAAATATGAAACATCACTGCAGAATACTTGGCCAGTGGGCAGAATTTAACAAATAAAATAAAATAAAATTAAATTAAAAAGATGTGATATGATATATGTATGACATTTAAAATTTACTATTTGGAAAGAGAGAATAAATTAGATATACTTCAAAAACAGTCTATTTAAATCATGTTTGAAAAGATAATTTCAAAGTTTTGGGGAGACTTATTTGTAAAGAGTCCTTTAATATAAGTCTCTAATTATTTTTCAAATAGTTAAAGTGTTAATTATAAAGATATCATTTAGTTTGTGTAGAAGAGCAGTGAAAGGATACATACTGTTACAAATAGCGTGGCCAAATTAAGTAAAACCTTAATGCCTAGGGACTGGTTCTTTAAAGCTAAATTCAAAGAGTTTCTATTGAAAGTTTGACCATGCCTAGGGAATGAGAAAACTAAAATTTGAAATTTTATTCAAAGACCAATCTGTCACAGGCAAATATGTTAAGTGGCATTAGTTAGAAACTTACAGAATTAAAAAAAAAAAACACTTTAATTAGAATCTGAAGACTTGTGGCTGGAATCTTGCCTGTGAATAGGTGTCTAAACAAACTACTTACAACTAATAATGTTTGGATTGAGATTATTATCACAATATTAGCATCAAATGGGACAGTATATCAGAGCACAGTCTTTAATATTTATATTCTTATATACATACCATAATTAGTTTTATGCAGGTAAAAATATGTAAATGAGAATTTAAAAGATTAGTTTCTTTTAGGGACCATGTTAATACAAGTACTAATGGACTATATAAAATAAAAAGAAGATGGAATGATATTAGCAAATTTATTCCATTATATAAAATAAAAATCTATATTTAATATAATTTTCAGTTACCCTTAAATATTAAATATAATATAATCTGAGTTCAAGATGGTATAAGGAAAGAAACGAGATTCTCATTTTCATCAATATGGTGAGGAAGTTACTATGGTCTGGCCATAATTGAAGATTTATAGAAAGTAGCTTCTTAGAAAGAAAGAAAAAAAAAAGATTTAGACAGCCCTGCTGAGAATGCAGAGTAATTTTGGTGTCAGGTTGTATCCTGTAACTCGTTTTACTCATTCTTAATTTGAGTTGGCTTCCTCATGCAGATTTCCATGAGCCACCTTTATTGTTTTTCCCACTAATGTTGGTTTTGTTGAAAATAACATAGCCACCACCAAACTTAAGTACTTTTTCCTTTGGTTAGTCTTGTAGTATTTCATAAGTCCCTTAAAAATGTGGAATACTGTGGCTGTGAAGAAGGAAGCTTTGAGCAATGGGGCATGATGGGGGCCAGGGATGGAGGCGTGCTCAGAGAGCTAGGGGTTAAAATGAATGCCCTTCACGATTCACTGCTACTTTTCCACACTAGTTTAGTGGAGTGACAAGGTAAGCAGAAGAGGACTACTAATTTTATAATAGGTTAGTATACAATTATAGAACCACCGCTGTACAAAAGGTAGAAACACAATGAAAATAATTGCAAAGGTTGCATTTCATTCTTAATTTCAAAATCTTATAATTATCATTATCTGTGAATTTAAAATCTTATACAATAAAACTATTATAAAAGAGAAAATACCTCTTTAAGATTATAAATATACAATCCATGTATATATAGATATATGTGTATAAATGTATCATAAAAGAGATAAAGTTATAGTCTTAAAGTGGTGAATCTACCAACATATATAAAATGGTGACGATCATTTTTTAAGAACTTTCATAGACATTAAAATAACAGTGCTCATCAATCCGGCAAAGACTATAATTTGCTCTGGTAAAATAGTTGCATGGACATTAACCATATTTATCTAACTGTGATATGGAAGGACAAGAAAACATATTTTGTTACAATAATAGTAACAGATAACAAGTGTAAAATCATTAGACAGAACAAGACATATCTGATTATGGAAAATATGAAAGAAGAAATGTTGTGGCAAGTGCTGCCTTCAAAAGGCTAAGTCAGCACTCTCATTGGACCATCAAACCATCACAGGATCTATTTGAATGGGCCAAATTTAGTTTATAGGAATGTTGGAGCCTCCCTTTCTTTTTTCAATAGATTAACAAATCAGATCATTGCTTGGTGGTTTGTTTCACTTTGCTTGTATAGGCAAAAATATGCAAATATGAAGCCTGTATGTAAAACAGCAAAGGAAATCATATCCATGGTCAAATATTTCCTATGAATTTAGTAGCAGAATATCAGCATAAAAATTAATTCAGGGACAAAATACATATTTTGCCATATAAAAAATAAAGGTATAATAATGCTAAATACTGAGAGGTTTCAGCATTAATCCTCTGTCACTGTGGAGGATTTTCCATTGAGTGAAGAAAAATATGTATATTTGGCACAATTATTTAACCATATAAACCAGATATCAGAGATAAATAGTATGCTTTCTCGGTGACATTGACATTTAAACAATAAACATAATGTATTTTGGATATTATCACAGTATTTTTTGCTTTCATAGAAAACTGCTTTTGGCAGCAGCGCTCCCTTTTAAGTTGCCTCCGGTGAGCGAACGGAAATGCCCGAAATGCCCCAGGTCCAGGCTTCCTGAAGCAGCCTACAGAAGGGCTCTTCAGGCCATTATACTTTCGCAAAATTCAGCATTCCCCAACTTATTCTTCTTTTTGATACTCTGCATGCATAAAAGTGAAATAAAACAGTTCATGCCTATTTGAGAGCCATTTATACTCTATCCTCCTTTTCAAATCTAAGCACGCACACATCTAAATATAGGTATAGCTATTAATAGTTGCAACTGTAACTATACATGTGTAATCGTGTGTAGTAATACTTTAGTTATACTTATGTTTATATGGTATGAATTATAGTGAACAACCTAAATTTTGTTTTACCAAAACTTCTCAAACTTCCTTTACAGGCATATATTTTTTTCTGCTATCCCACACATGTGCTTAGAGCTTTAGTAAATGTTCAAGTAAATGTTAATGACGCCTGATGAATCCTTCGACATTGATGGAAACATTTTACTTGAGTCCAGAATCAACCAAAACTGCCCTGCTTAGGGGGAAATCACACTGAGAGACTGAAGTGGTGTCAGGAACACATTAGGGAAACTCGGGACATTTTAGCAGCTGAGAGGTCACATCCTGCTCCTTAAATCCTAGAACTCTGTGCATATGGCTGCTCAATAAGTTGGATGAATTTAATTAGAGAGATTCAATATAAAATAATAAATATCATTAATCTCCTGAATTTGTGCATAAGCTGTGTTGAAGAATGTGTCCTTCACCAGAGACCTTATGAGCATATGTCCTAAAATAGATACAGTTGATTAACATGACAGACTAAAAAATCTTAGCAGGTTGTTTGATTTCATTCTTACATAATGCCTACAGTTAATATGTTACATTTTTAACTACCATTTATCTAAAAAGTATAGTATTCACATAAAGAGATAATCTTCTCAAGCGATTATTTATAAAGTGCCCCCAACAAGAATCTGAAGCTCGGCAGGTTGCCTGGCATTAGGAGCCACAGTGAGAATGCACCCGCTCTCGTGCAGTTAACTGCCAGAATGACCCTCTGCTTATACAGGCAAAAGATAACACTATTCAACTTCATTGGTACTTCTATAGTTTTTGGAAAATAAGCCCGTGTCTTTGATCTTTTCATGTAAACAGTTTCTCCAATAATCGCAGAACTTAAAGAATTGACTAGTTATGAATCCTTAAACCTACATAGGCCTGTGACATATTTTAGGAGACATAATTCCTTTCCCTGAGTATTAATGTCTTTTCTCCAAAAACAGATGCTTAATTTTAGGTTTAAGCATTTAGTTTATAAATGTACTTTATACATATAATATCTATAAGTATAATAGTTCTTATTGACAGGAGGTTTTCCTTACATTTCAATGTATTCTTCTCCTGACTGAACTGAATAGATGTTGATGAATAAAGAATCCAAAGATTGGGTTGCAGGGCAACTGAGATCAATCTCATTACACAATATTGTTATGAAAGCTGTTAGTTTTTTATTGGGCAATTCATATATATGACATGCAGTAGGCAAAGGTTAAATACATATTGTAAATATAAAAATATAAAATTATTTAAAATTAAAATAGATTCATGAGGTAATATGTGCTGTTTTAAATTTTAAAAAAGAAAGACAAATTTACAGGTAATTTGTGCTATAATTTAATTCATTTTACCATATTGAACTTCCAAAATGGAATAAATGGTATTTCTAGCACATTGAAAGTAAAACATTAACTCTATCACAGCATTCTTGCCGGTCACAGCTTCCACTGTGTGCTCAGTTCTGCAGGATCTGAAATTATCATGGCTATTATCACAACATGATTATAATAGAATATAATAATTTTTTAAAATAAAAAACAATTTTAACAGAGCTTTAAAATATTTATTTGTAAGAATCTGTATCCACTAACTTGTCAAGTTGTGAATATAGAATTATCTAGGAGAATAATATCTTGGAGATCAAAGAAAGATTGTCACCAAAATTATGCAGATTACCTATTTATATTGACTAGATTTAAATTCATCAGTTCATGCACAAATCAGTTTGATTTTGATTTTAATTTTTGACAGTTTGTAATGACACCTCTATAAAAATGAAATGTATTTTGAATACACAAAATATTAAGGGGGCCTTAGTTTTGGAATTGATGTTTTTTAGACAAAATGAAGGCATTTACACTTAAAAATAGTCTTGTTGTGGATGGACATTTTGATCTATTTTTCTCTTATGTTGCATTTAAACCACTGCATCACACCTGTTTCTAGCACCTGGTATAGGCTTCTTTGTAAATAACTGCCTATCATTTTTAAACAAGAAAAATAAATGATTTATTAAGCACGGTACAGTTGTAGTCTGTATCTAGATTCATTATAAAATTATAGGTATGTCAATATAAATTTGATGTTGTGAGCAGAAAGGTTTAAATATCACAAGGTATTTTCTTGATGTTAAGAAAGAATAGCTATGCAGGTGTGGTAGTACTTTCATTTAATGTTTCTGCAGAGGTAATTAAGGGGTTTATCAAATTATGACAAAATTTAATCACATGTTAGATCATAAGAACTAATCTAAATCTTTCCTCAGGAAAGTTTGTTGAAGTCAATATGAATGAAGGAGTGTTCAAACCCAAGTTTTGCTGAGTGGGCCAGAATTATCACCATTTTTTCTTAGGTTCACCAGGCTCTTCTCCATTTTTGCTGGCATTTGATTGATGTGTCTCTTATAGGCTAATGCAATATGCAAGTTAATTCTTTTAGGCAAACCAATCAGCTACTTCTTTCATTTGACACAATTTATTTTCAGTCTAAATATGTACCTATTTGTTCTCACTCAAAAGTATAATGAAAATGCAATATTCTGTGTTTGGGCTAATACTTCCAATGGAAGTCCTTATAGAAGGGAACACATTACCAGAGGTTTAAAAGGATTAAATTCACCGACAGGTCAATTGGATTCAATCCTGTTAAAGTGCTCTGTGTACAGGACATGTCACATATCACGTAGCAGATTTTTAACTAATATGTGTTAAATGACTAGGTAAACTAAAATGTAATACAACTTAAAAAACTCTATGTACAGTTGTCTATTCAGAGTAATATGGCAAAACTCAGTTAATTTATCCGAGTTTCTATTACTTTGTATAAAAATACATGCTTTTGGATACAGTAATTTATTTTACTAAATTTGTGAGTTTGGAGCCAGATGTTTACCTTCATGTGGCTATACTTGTGTAACAGCATGAGTAGGCATTCCAATTCTACATAACATGAGACTCTGCAATTAAAAAGCAGAGACAAAAATCAATGACAATTTTCCTTTGGAGGAATTTGGTAATGATTGGAAATTTTAGTTATATCTTCCACTCCTGAGAGCATCACTGGGAGCTCAAATTATTCCCCAAGGGCAAAGTATATCCGAGTTCAACGCGGATCCTAGTTCCAGTCAAATTTCTATCAATGATATGTCAGAGAGGTGGCAAGTGGACTTTTCTTTGCATTTTCTTCCATTTTTACTTGAAAAAGTTATGTTGCATGAATTCACAAATATGATGGAGACCAGTATTTCCAACAGCTTTAACGTATCAGTGTAAGTCCTGAGAAATGTTCTCAAAAGATGCTTGTGTTTTCAGGAGACGGTGTACACTACCCATTTGAAGATTTAAATGCACATTACTATATTAAAGCGTCATTGAAGTCATTCCATAAATTGTTGAAATATACTTGGGAAATGCTGATGGAGATAAATACAAAAAGAATGACATTTGGGGTCAATATTAAGCTATGACTTTTGTTAAGAAATTATTAGTTTTCATATTTTCAAAAGAAGATGTCCCATTAACAGCTACCAATTTATAATTATTCAGATAGCAGAGCACCACCTTGAGACTATATGTATCTTAAAAAAAATTCTAGTGGGCAGTGACACTTGACTTATCTGAATTACACATGAACAGCTTGGAAACCTCCCATAATTAAACAACTGTAACAGCCTGCAGACGCCTGCATAGAATAATAAAAAAAATATATCCAGGGTATTGTAAAAAAGCAAAATGCTGTACGTCTGTGAACTTCTTCCTATTTCTGTGCTATGTACACTGTTTATGAAAGTAAATTGCTTGTTTGAAGTGTTACTCTTGAAGCTGTCTGGCTCTCTATGGGGAAGTACTCCTGCGAGTCTTCTTTCATTGGTACTGATTGATCTTTAGCTCTGGGAATGAGATCTGCAAGGTTAAAAAGCTTTTCTTTCTAAGAGGAGAGTCAATCTGATTCGAGAATAGAGGGAGACCTCGTAGTAAGAACCAAACCTAATGGAAATTACCTCTTTTAAAACCAACTCTGAATAGTATACCCAGGGCAGCTGCATTTCTGTAACTAGCTGGGTAATGCTGTTCTTTATGTTTCAACTCCAAAGAACAATTACCAAGATAGCATCTAATAGGAGTTTGGAACCAGTCTGCAATCAGAGAGAAAGTTTATTTTCCCCCTGTTTTCAGTTCTGGTTAAGAAACAAAAATGCTGTTTAATCTGAATAACTTATTTTAATTCAGGAGAATAATTTATTTTAAATTTACAAATAATTTCCTTGAATTTATTCTGCTGTGATAAGAATATATACCATATTTTCTAATCATCATTTTAGTTGGCCATCAGAAACAAAATGATTTAATAAATTTTTATGCCTTTAATAACAACAAAACAGTACTTTTTAATCTTACTGAAAAATCATTTTGAACACTTGAAAGCTATGATTACTCTTCCTAAGAAAAAAATGTAGTTTTAGCCCAAATAATGAATTACCAAGGCCTAAGATCAGGAAAGAAAAGGAGAAGAAGAAAGATGATGGCATTGACCCTTCTCATTTGATTTTCTCTTTCTCATTTTCATCCCCAGTAGAGGAGAGATAGATAAATAGATACAGATACATGGATACATAGGTAGATACATTCATATACAGATATATGCACATACATACTGTCTGTACACACCAGTTTTTCTAATAAATGTTTACAATACTAATTATAAATACATAGATGAAAATGTCCCACCTCACCTGACTGGTCTGGGGCTTAAATGACAGAATGCAACACCCTCAGGCAATCAGTATAAGTAAGTTTTGTGAAATTAATAACTTTAAAGATTTTATTTATTGTATGTTTGGGGAGAGGGGAAGGTAGGGAGAAATAGAGGGAGAGAAGCATCAATGTGAGAGAGAAACGGTTGTCTCTCATATGAGCCCCCACTGAGGATGGAACCCACAACCCAGGCGTGTGCCCTGACGAGGAATCAAACCAGCAACCTTCACTTTGCCAGACAACACACAACCAACTGAGCCACACTGGTCAGGGCTGAAACTAATAGTTTTAACAGCAAAATTTTCTTCCACCTGACCATGTTCCTTAGTATTTTTAAAAAATTATATTATGTATATCATATTTTATTCCACAAAGATAAGTTGCAGACTGTACCAGCTTAGAGAAAAAGCAAAAAGTTATCTTGAAGGATTTCTTTAAAAATATACAAATTATCAGATAGTACAGCTAGAAAAATATTTACCAATTAAATCCTTGTACATTTCTACTGCTTTTAAAAGAAAATTACTTGTTGAAGTGCTACTCTTGAAACTTCCTGGTTCTCTATGGGAAGCATTCCTGTGAGTCCTCTTTTATTGGAAGTAGCTGATCTTCAGTTGGAGAGATCTTGTTAGAAGTGGCCTCAGAGGAGGAGACCCAGGCAGGTCAAGACTTTTCAAATGGGAAGCACAGTGGAAGAGATAGTGTTAAGGACCTATCCATCAAATATTCTGAATAGTTAAGTGTCACCTTCAAATACCATCTGTGAGTAGTAACACATGTACCTTCATGTGTTAGGTCACCTTGCATGTTTCCTGCTTCGGTGCTTATTCTCTCTCTCATCTGCCCGACCTTTTCTCCAACTACTGATTTCCACCTAATCAAAGCCTACTGTCTGTGGATCTCGGTTCAATTTATGACATTCTGTTAAGGCTTTTTTTTTTACCAATCCAAAAACTGAGGTCATAATGTTCAACTTCTTGTCTGAATCGCTTTATAAAAATATTTAAAGCTCACTTTTTGCACTGAAGTGCGTGTATTAACATTTTAAAAATAATTTTCCTGGGTATAAATCTTTTCTGTTCAATGACAGTATAATGTTCAATGGAGACTATAAGCACAATTTACTTTATAGCAATGATTTTGGTAGTAAAATGAGGGATTCAAATCTGATTCTAGAACTCCACGACTGCTATCAGCTACGGAAACCTATGAAATCAAATTATCTATTCTATTACCTATATTGAGGTTCGAATTGGAAAAAATAATAGTACCAATTTTCTTTTACACAGTACATTTCTATTCAAATTTTTGTGTTTAATATGAACTTAAGTAGCTAGCAGAGCATTTCACAATACATTTGGATAGGAATTAGATCCATACTATAGAGGTGTATCAAACTCCTTAAGGATTGTTTTATTTTCTTCCCTTTCATTTGTTGAATGGCATTTCAGAATATCTTAGGTGATTTACAGGCAATAGATGCCTCTTAAAAATGTAAAATATGAATCCAACATATTAAACAGCAAAAATGAAAAATAATAAGAAATTTGAGGTAGATATTCTATATAAATAACCATTCTTTCTAAAAATAATTTATTCATTGATGAGAGAGACAGAAAGTTATGGAAACATTGATTTATTGTTCCACTATTTATGCATTCAATAGTTGTTTCTTGTATGTGCCCTGACGAGGGATCAAACCCACAACCTCAGTGTATCAGGACAGTGCTCTAACCAAATGAGCTACATGGCCAGGGCTAAAAATAACCTTTCTTTAGAGGAAATTTAGCACAAGAATTTCTTGGAGGAGAAAATAATTGATAAGGACAAGGTATGGAATTAAGCTTTTCAGAGAGCTGTTCAAATAACTTAAAGGAGACATCGATCTTTAAATGATAATTTCGAACAATCTTCTGTGATAAATTACTCATCTGAACCCAAGTACACGGTTGAAATAAAGGTTCCTATTGTTGACAAACTAAATGTCTCAGATATTCATTAAACATGCAAACTCAATCACTCTCTCAAAAAATATAAACAGAGGTAAAATATTTCTTAGATAAGGACAAACATGAAGTATGGTGAGTGACAGGGAGGGAGATGAGAGCTTCTTCTGCAGTGTCAGAGGTAGTGTCTGGCTGATAACCAGTTGCTCCATCTGTCAGATTCCAAAAAATCGTCTCCTTTCAGACAACCCATACAGTTATGTTTGTTCAACTGAAGTTATTTCCTAACACAAACACTGTCATTTTTATCTGCTTTTTTTCAGTTTTTGTTGACCATTCACACGTAGGTTGGGGATGTCCCTATCACATTGTCAATTTCTGTCTCCAGGATCCAGTCTTCTTAACCTACCTGTGTTCTTGACTCTTTCCCTCCCATCTTCATCCAAAACTTCTCCATCAAATATGCCCATTCCCTTATCCTTCTCAGATCCTAACCAGCCCCTATCCCTTGACTCATTCCTTTCAGCTAAAAAACACACTCTTTTCATCTATTGAAAAAGTCTACACTTGATTTTCCTTAAGTGCATAGTAGCCATGTCCCTTTTCCTCTTCAATACCAGACTTCTTGAAATAGAGCAGAGTTTGTACTATCTAGGATTTCTTTCTTTCACTCCACTTACTCATTATCCTTCTGAAGTGAAGCTTTCTGTCATCACTCCAGTTTGTTTTAAAGTATTGCCAATCAGATCTCATTGCCAAATTTATATACATTTCACACTGGACATGATTTTCTTAAACAGTTGACCAATTTAATCGTAACCTTATTAGTTTTTTTTATTTGAGCATCACTAGCCTTGTAATTATTTAAATTTTCTGTCACTTTGCAATCTCTATCTAATATTGAATATTACCATTCCCAAATAGTCGTATTTTAATTCTACTGTTGTCTTACTCCTAAGTGAATCTTCACTCTTATAGCTATTTATATTAGTTTAAATTTTTATTGTTTTAGTTCTATTATTTCCATAAGCCAATCTTTCTACAATTTCATCAGCTCTTTTTCCTAAAGTGCAGTTACTTATTTTAGTTATTTATAAAAACCTCTGTCTATAATTTAATAAGGATTCATTTGTTTAGTAAGTGATTAGAGTAATGAATATATTATTAGGTTGGTATTCTATTTTTCCCTATAATATTCTTTTTTTAAATACTATAACAAATATTCTCCTTTAAAATTAATTGAAAATATTATATTTTCATGAATATTTTCTTGATTTAATAGGGTGAAAATTAGATTTTTTGACTTGAGCATTTAATATGAATTGCTACTGTTTGCAATTGTAACCTTTTAGTAATGAAATATCAAAATAGTTGACTGGAGGAAGTCTTCACTTAAAGTCATTGATAGGTTCTTGGAAATTGCAACTTTAAGCCAAATGGCATACAATGAAGCCTATCTTATTCTAGGCTAATTCATATAAGTAAGTGCTACATTCTACTGCATATTTCTGAACACAAAATCTTGTAAAACTTCCAAATAAAAACCTAAAACACCTCTCATATTAAACATTGAAATGAATGTGCATGATAAATACATTTAAGAAAGGTTAATAAAAATAAGTAAGAGTATTCTTTTCCAAATGGGTGTGAGGGGCTACTCACATGTACCTCCCCCACTCACTCACACTGAGGTATGCTGACACGCCAGTTCAGCTCACATGCACATCTTTGGAATGTGGCACGACACGGGAGTCCGTGGAGAAAACCTACAAAGACGTGGAGAACGTGTAGGGTTCACACAGACAGTGGCTCCTGCTGGGAATCAATATACTTCCCCTCATCAATGATACAGTGAAAGGTCCTTGAACAAAATGACGGTGTTTGTGAACCTGCTGTTTATTGCACATTTTATCTGGTTAAACGGTACAGATTATTAGCTGACAATGACTCACAGATAAGTTGATGTTAATTATGGTAAGTCACTAATGAACTCATGTTCTTGCCTCACTGAGCTAGCATTAGTTATCTACCACAGATTAATAGATTAAAATTAAGTGAGATTTAAATCTTAGGAATTTAATAAATGGTCTTTTACAATTTCTATACTCTTTTAGTTATTTGTATTGTTGACCCTATTACAAATGTTCCCAGTCCGCTGCCCCTTTGCCAGCCTCCACCCCACTCAGCCCCTGAGCCCCCTTCCTCTGGCCATCGCCACACTGTTGTTGGTCAGATATCTATGTCTTTTATTATCTATAGAGACTGTTACATTAATTGTAGTAGTGTATATGATACAAGGTATCGATTTAAAATATAGTTTTTAATTTACTTTTAACGTTTTATTTTATTTTAATTATACTAATTATGCTATTACAGTTGTCTTGATTTTTCACTTTTGCCCCTTTCCACTCAGCAACCCCCACTCCTTCAGGCAATCCCCCCACCATTGTTCATGTCCATGGGTCATGTGTATAATTTCTTTGGCTAGATTTTTCATTAAATTAGGTGGAAAAAATCACAAGGTTTTCTTTAGTATAAGCAGGAAAGACCCTTTTTAGAGCACCCGTTCATTGCCTTTCCCTGAATTTCCCCTCAACTTCCATATATTCCACATTACAGGTCTTCATTCTATCCTGAAATGTGCAATGAGAAGGTAATTCACCCTTAATGAGATGCCCGGAAATGTGTAACAGAAAGTATTATGGAGGAAAAAATGCTGTTTCAAATAGGTACACCTACTTTCTAAATGACTAAAGGTAGGGAACTTCTGACTCTCAGATAAATCAGAAAACATGCAAATTGCCTCTTTAAATTCTTTTCTTGTAAAATGGATAGTAAATGTCAGAATAACCTTGTACTTAGAGAAAAAATTATACAGGGATAAAGTGTAAAATTTCAGAACAACTCATTTCTAAACATTTAAAAGTACATCAGGGTGAACTTGCTTAAAAAAGCCAAATGATATTTAGCTGGTAAAGATACATGGAGAACATGAATAACAGGAGGACAGATAATACATAGAACTAAAAGTAATTAAAAGTTTTTCTTTTTATAAATAAGAGTTAAAGTGTTTAGGACTGATGTGACCTTGGGATTGCAAACCTGTTTCTACCATTCCTTAGCATCATTGGTGAAATATTTCAACTCTTAGAGACTCAGTTCCCTTTACTAGAAAATGTGTATAACTGTCTTCAGAATTGTGTGAGAATTAAGTGTTATACGCATGTTGGTCCTGACAAATATTCAGTTATTATTATTTAGTCAATAGAAATTTCAAGAATAAGTATTTGCAAATGAAAATACTTGTTAGAAAAAGTAATATGAGAATATTTCCAAACTGACAAAAGCAAGGATCATTATTGAATGCACACAGGTATGTGTATGGTGAGAAATGTGTGGTTTTAATAACATTCTTGCCTTAAGATGTTAGGAGAAAGTATGGGAGTCATTGTCCAGCTTTCCTTTTCCTCCTTTAAGGGTTCTACCACTTGACCAGAGACATGCTAGGGGAGGAAAGGTCAGGGGAGTGTCTGAACTGCATGACCAATAATAGGAAAGGTCAGGGGGTCTAAACCACGTGACTAGCAACATACAGGGGAGGAAGGTCAACCCTGGGGGCAAGGTCCTTATCTTCCCAGTTTGTCCCATTGCTAGGTACCTGGGTTTTTCTGCCCTGATGACATTCCATACCTGGCCAATCATTTCTGCTCTGCTCATGCCTGTCTAACTACACAACCACTGTACCAAAGTGTATCTTTGAAAGACATTGCAGATTTTAAAATAACTCATCGTTAAATTAGGGAAAAATGAAATGCTGTTCAGTTTATCCAAAGCTGCTTCAAACGAAGAAGATTTTAACAGGAAAAGGATGCTTCACAAGGCAAATTCATATTGTTTATAATATTCTTACAGAAATGGATTAAACTATAAATACAGCCCTTCTCGTGGGTGTAGAGATGTATGTTATTTCATGAACTAGTGTAGTGGGGAATCTAATATAATTATGAACTCAAGTTAGCAAAGTATTCTTGTCACATGCCTGCAAGGTTTTCATGTGTCCCTACCACCACAACTCCCAGTATAAATCACAAATATAGGAACTGAAGAATTCCAGGAGCCAGTAAAAATCTAATGAATATGCCCTTACCGCACATGCTCATCCGCAGTCTTCTGCATTATGATCTATGACAGCAAAAACATAGCAGAGTTCTCATGCCCTGGTTAAGGGGTCAGAAACATGCAAACCTGAAAAATGCTTATTTTGAAAGTGAAGGGTAAGTGCAAATCTGTTGTGGCATGTGTGTGGAAGTGAACGGTCCGGTGCATGACTTTTCTATTGCACGATAAATTCTAGAAGCACTTTTCAGACTCTTCCTCAGATTTGGATGTGCCTTGGAAAGTGGGAACCAGTATCTGGGCTACAGGACCTCCCTGGAAGATCTGAAGAGAAAAGGTAAGGTTTGGGAAGTGTTGGTTAAGCCTGCTGGGTGGTGGGTGATTGAAGGGGAAGGGACACTGGCTTCGAAGACAGACGAGTCTACATAAAAGCAAATACAGAACAGAGGAATCAAGGATAAGAAGGGAATGAAAACTAGAAATGATGTGGGAGGGGAAACTCCTTACATAAAATTGCTGGAGTACAAGCAACACTGGCTGAATTATCTACCAATCAAAATACTTATCCAAAGGAACATTTTCCTGTGCATATGCCATAGAAAAGATAATAATGCTACTTACGTAAGGAAACAGAAATATACATCTCATGAATGAGGTGCAAACTAATTATTAGTATGGGAGTCATTAAATTCATAGCTTCTAAAAAACTAAATTAAAAAAATGTCTATGCCTAACTGGCTAATCTTTTACTATACCAGCATAGTGCTAAAAAATTAACTTTGTGCTATGAAAGACTCAGTATATTATAACTTAGAAGGAAATTTCAAGAGACAGACACATTATGGCTCAAAAAAGAAAAGAAAAGAAAAAAGGTAATGCTGTTCATAGTATTGGCAAATTATAACTAGTAGCACAGTGCAACTTAGAATAAATTGATCGAATAACTGGAAGAAATCTAATATGAAAATTGAAACAATTTAGAAAACATCTTTGCAATTGCCCATGTAGGGACCAATGAGATTCTCCAAGGTTTATCAAATTATTGTTGACGGTCACAAATAAAAAAAAAATCATGCAGCCTTACTAAAAGGGGTAACGTTTGGTTGCTAGAACTTTTTCTATATTGATTTACAGTGCAGTCACCATTAAATGGAAAATTGGGGAAAACAGACATAAAATATAGTATATATGGGAACTTTGAACTTTGGCACTCAAAACTAATTGATCTACATGCTTTTGATTTTGGAATTTGAATTAAGTATGTTGAATAAGGGGCAAGTACCTGTTACCTATATATGCCCGATGTCCCATTGTTTCTGCGTCACCTTCAAGGATTTCCTTGCTATGTGCATTCCAGTCTTCCTCAAGGACCTGTATGTACCTCTCTCATTTTCACTTCTGAAATCTGACATCGCATCCCCACCTTTCTCCTTTGTCCAGAAGTGCCTTATATAAACATAGTGCCTCACTGTCTTTGGAGTTTTCATGGAGCTATCATGCCTTTGTGGATTCCCCATGCACATATACTAAACTTTCATAGTCTCTTGTTAAAAATTATATTGCTGATGTTTGTAAATTTGTACATTATGGGGATGTATGATTTGTGATATTAAAATGAAGAACAAGTGTTCCAGACCTGGAACTTCTGAGGCTGTGAATCATCATGCTATTGAAGAAACCAAGCATGCCCTCACATATATTCTAATATATAATAGTTTGTCCATTAAGGCCAATGTTGCACTCTTTATTTCTCAGCTACAGCGTTGCCACTGTGGTTACAAAGCTTTGGAAAACATAGCAACAAAGCATCTGGATTGCTTTTTTGCATGTATTACAGTTAATTGTAATAGTGTTTTTATGATTATTAAAAATAATATTATTTTATTGCTATTGAAAACCATGATGAGCCCAGTATGTTGTATATGATGAGATGTGGAATGTCATATGAAAGAGAAGTGAGGCTGGAAGCTAAGATGACAAGGGAATAATAAAAGTAGAGATCTTCAAAGAAATAAGTGATAGAAGTAAGATAAAGCAAGTAAAAGGACAATATTAGATTTAAGAACACTTGTAGCATAAAGTCAAAAATAGAAAACTCTTTGCTTTTGCATAGCCTATACAAGGGGTACCCCCCCAACATCCCATAATTATCCCCTGGAGGGGGTCCCCCTATGATACAGGCTTCCCCTGCTATGTGAGTGTTCTAGGATCCCACCTGCATCAGTGTACCAGCTGGCATTGTTGTGGGTGTCTGTGTTCAGCTTCAGTGAAAAAATTTTAAAACCTTTTCAAAACATTTGCCCATTTCATGAGGGATGATTTATAAGCATACCTGCCCACATCACACTGTGTGTTCACCAGTTTTTGACCAAAACACATCATGACTCCCATGGCCCACCCTCCTTATTTACCCTATCTCACCCCAAAAAACTTTTTCAGGGGGATTCCCTGGATGAAAAAAGTCCTCAAAGGAAAACTTTTGCTGATGTGGAGGAGGTGAAACAAAATATGGCAGAAGCTCAAAAGACATCAAAATCAACAGTGCAAACACTGTTTTGAACAGTGGAAAAAATGTCTTGGTGGGTGTATTGCATCAAACAGGGAATATTTGAAGGTGACTAATGTTTACACATGTAAGAATAAATACACAATTTTTATAAACAAATTTTGGGGGTTTGGGGGCCCCCCTTGTATATGCAGGAAAATGGTAGCAAATATGTTCAAAGTCCATAATCTCAAAGGCAATGTCACTTATACGATGGGCCCTAAACAATGTGTTTCTTGGCAATGTATTCCCCTCTATGTGGCGATGGGAGGACAACTGGTTCTTCCATCCTGAGTGGCCATTATGCTGCAGAAGTGTACAAGGTTTTGGTGTCTCTAGTCCACACTGGAAGAAGAAGAGTTGTCTCGGGACGCACATAAAATATAAAAATACTAATGAAAACAAAAAATCACATAAGGTTTTAAGTAAATTTATGATTTTGTATTGAACCCCATTCATAGCCATCCTGGGCTGCATGCACCCTGTGGGCCACAGGTTGGACACCCCTGCTAAGGGCTTTGGTATTATCAGTACCCAGCCTGAGAAAGGAAAAAAATAACATGTGCAAAGGAGTGTCATCAGCTTCTTAACAACCTTGGCCAGGAATAAGCACAGAAATGTTCTCATATCCCATCAGCAGGACCCAGTATACGGTCACACCTAATCACACAAGAGGCTAGAAATGTAACCTAAAGCTCAAGAAGAAAATTGGATTGTTGGTGAAAGTCTAGCAGTCTAAGGCACAGTGTCATAAAACAGCATATGCCTCAGAAATATCACAAGGATAGAACTGCGTCAATGAAGATCAGATACACCTTCACAAAGACAAATGAGGAACACCTTTCTGATATGAATTGGACAATGTAAGAAATAACTCAGATTTGAACAGGACTGAATATGGAGTCTGGTGATCTGCATTAAATAAATGACTGCTTACATCATTACATGCTTTTCTAGGTCTCAGTACCTATATGTAACATAACAGTTATCTACAATGTTGAAGTGATATCCAAATCAAATTTTCTGTAAGTCTAAGTGTTTGATTTTCTTTAAACACAAATATGACATATAAATGGAATGTTTAAATGAAAGTGAAGTAGTGAAAAAATGATCAACAGTTGAGAAATCCTCTCTGTTCTTGGAGCACTGATATTTCCCAACAAATGACCTTGAAATAGCCCTGCTTGATGGGGATAAATCTGAATCAGTGTAAATTTTGCCTGAAGGTAACATGTTCTCTGAATGTCAGTGTTTCATCAGTTGCATCTGAAATGGTTTCAGGGTGAGACCTTCCCTTTGCCTGTTTTCCCTTGTGCCCATAATCAGGTCTTTATACTACTCCTCATTAAAGAAGCCCAGGGCCTCCTGAGGAGTAGCAAGTCCTGGATTTTGGGGCAGGGAAGAGGGTGTGCCTGGGACATCCTGATATTCCTGGAAGGCAATGTAGCTTTAAATAAACATTTTTTTTTAAAGAAAGGAATGACTAAGATTCAGTCTGAGGAAGGAGATCTGGAATGTGATGAAATTACAAGGTCTGGAAAACTGAGGCCCAATGATATGTGCATGAAATACAAGCTGTGTTCAGATGCATATAAGTTATAGTTCATGCTAATATTTTATGTAAAACAAGATGTGTTAAAAATAGAAGTTGAATGTGAGTGTGTGTGATGTTTAGTAATATGTAAAGATTGTTAGAACAATACTACTTGCTGTAAAAAAAAATGGCTCCAGAGCATGTTTTCTTGGAAGATGAGATGGCAGGAGCAAGGGCTTTACTCTGCAGACATTCAGGACCATGGCTGACGGATCCTCTTTAACACCTGACTTCTAAGAGTGCTCTAGAATTCATCTCCATCACAGTCAGGGTGATGGAGGTAAACAAAGGACGGAAGAACACACATGGGAAGCTTCTGTGATCTATTCCAAGCAGTGATGGATGTGACTTCAAACCCATCGACTGTAGCGGCACAAGGGAGGCTGGGAAATATAGACACAGTCCTTGTCCAGGAAGAGTGGCAGGACCTTATGAACAGCTAAGAATCTTTGCCACAGAATGATTTGCATAATTGTAATAAAAACAATAATAACAATAACAGCAAGAAGAATGGTGATGATGTAGCATAGTTGGTTTGTGTTAGATAAAACATTAAACATATAGCATTGCTAAGTCCAGCTGTTATAAACAAAAGTGTTGAATGGTTGATGTTTCTGAAATTGGGGCCGTGAGGAAACATGTGTATGGTTCTAAACCCACAAAGTTAATGTGCCTACACTAAGGATTATGAGATGTGAGGTAGAGATATCCGGAGGGGGGGAGACAAAATAAAGGCTTTGAATGGACTTAACTGTAATTTTAAACTAAAATGACCCAAGATGAAGCAATTTCTGAAAGCAAGCTATCTGCTATTTACACAAGAGACACAAGTTAATTGCAATTAGGGACTTTCAGATTGGTCCTGCGGGTGGTAGAGGAATGGCAGATTGAAGGAATGTATGGGTAACTCAGTAAATTGTGAAAACATGAATTTTCATGATTCATTTTTTGTGAAAAACCTGAAAACTCTACTGTCCTTTTATCTTTGTGTTTTTCTATTATTATTTTGTCCTATAACATGAGTTTAGGGAGTAGATGTGTTTTGAATAAATACCTGCAGTAGCTACATCTGAACCATGTCTATCATTATGCCTGCTTTTCCATAACTTTTGGGTATGTAGAATTCCTGTGAGTGACACTTAAACATATGTATCTGGTATACCATGAAAATATATCACACAGTATTCCATTTACTCTTCTTCTTGACATTTTTTACTCCTTCCTCAATTTGTCAGCACAGTCCTCTGGAACCCTTTCAAATAACCGTTGTCAAAACTTCTTTTTACCCGAACACATTTGTGTTGATTACCGAGCCCTCTTGTATTCCTAATTAAACCACAATCTCAATAGGAAAGGAATTTATTTCCAGGTTAATAGATGATTCACCTGTCCAGTAACATACTACAAATCCTCAAAAATCCTTCTTTGTTCTGATTGATATTTTATCGTTTTTACTGGCATATTATTGACTCAGATATTTGTGTGGTATTTTTAAGTCTTATTTTATCTGCAGAGAGGGGAAAATATCAAGTCCATATCCTGGTAACATTTATATGTACCCCTAATTAGACAAAATCTTATAAAAAAGAAGTATACAAATGAAACATAATAAAAATTGTAACTTAAAGTAACGTTCCCACAGATACTGCCAAAGACTTTCATATTGCTCTGTGAAGTTTCAATGACATGCCACCTCTGACAAACTTTTATTATTTTACATTTTCTGATCTTTATATGTGACATAGTTTGATTGACAATGTACATAGTGCACACTCATTTTAATCAAAGAACATTTGGAGATATTTGAAAAACAGAAGCTAAACAATACCAAAGGAAAAGTAATTTAATACAACAATATGTTTTATGAGTTTTAGGTAATTTGTTTCTTCACAAAACATTTTGTGACCTCTCCAAATTCTTAAATTTTATCTGGGAATGATGGAAAAATTAGGATTTATAACCTATATATGTGATAATCCCACACCTGTTTTATTATGTAACTGTTATATTTATACATCATCAGACTTAATTACCATATTTAAAGTATTAATCATTATTGCAAGAGTTGCTAATCTACAGGTAATTTTAAATAATTTTAATTTTTTAGATAATTTTAAACCATTAGATAGTATCTAATTTTATAATAGAGATGAGGTGAGAGGGGATAATGGGAGAGACACGTTTTCAGGAACAACTATAAAGAACACTTGGACAATACCAAGGAGGGATGGGATCAGGGGAGGGAGGTGGGGATGGCTGGGGGTGGGGGCCAGTGGTGGGGGAGAATGTAGACAACTGTACTTGCACAACAACAAAAATAAAAAATATATTAATTATAATTGTAAAAATTCTTGTAGGTTATCTCAGCAAAATATTTCTTTCTTAGCCAATCTACAAGTGTGTTAGTCAGTATCCAGTCAAGAGAAAAAAGTATGTTATTAATTTAAACATATAAAATGTTATATAAAGAATGTTTCACAATAAAAGAAGCTAACTCTTAAAGGGATACAAGAGAACTCTTAAGAATAGATAAATAGCAAATGCACGTAGCAAGTAAGGAGAAGTAAATATGGTAGGAACTTAGAACTGAAATAAACTTAAGTGCCAGACTTCATTTTAGAGGCAAATGCTAATCCAGCACACATAACCAGTGATGAAGACATTTACCAGAGGATGTGGGAAGTGCCCA
>PVKM010005116.1:0-49100 GCA_004027735.1 Carollia perspicillata
TGGCTCATTCTTTTCAGCCAGCACCATTTTTTCCTCTGGAGACCCTTTTAGAATCACCTCTTCTCCTCCAAATGCTTTGGAGATTATGTCAGGTGGCAAGAGGAGATCAGATGAAGACTCTTTAACAACTGGCAGAGGCTTAGCAGTGGTTCCAGAGGACTTGATGGACAGAAAGGTGTTAAGAGGAGCTGGCTTGCTGACTGTGGCTGATCCTGACTTGCGGAGCACTGTGGATGGGATAGGCAGGTTGGGTCGGATCTTAGTCTGGGTTGAAGTTGTTACAACAGGCATCCAAGGGCTAGTATGTGCAACAACAGTTTTCCCAGAGAGCTTGATTTTTATGGGCTTTGCCTTCCCAGCTTCAGTTTTGACATCCTCTTTGTCCTTACTGCTTTCTATCTCTTCCTTGTGACTACTCTGGGCCACTAAACTTTTTTCCTCCTCTTTTTCTGGCTTCTTCCAGCTGAATTTCCCAAATGAGGAAGATGCTGGTGATTCTTTCTTTACTTCCTCTTTTAATTGGAGTTTGATGCCACCCTTCCTCTTGTTTTCAGCCTTTTCAGGGGAGTTCCCACCCTCAGAGAGTTGGTCCTCTAACTCCTCAGAGACCTTCTCGTCTTCCTTTACTTCTTTCATAATCTTTGCCTTTTTTTCTTTCTTCTCTTCCTTTGGTCTCTCAGTAAGTTTGCGCTTTAGCTCACTCTGACGTCGCCGTTCTGTCTCCAGGACCACAGCCAAGCCAGCTTGGCGGTCCAGATTCCGCCGCTCCTCATACAATGGGTTTTCAACCACATATTTCTGGGAAGAGAAAGGATAAAGGCTCAACAACTGGTCAAAATACTATAAGAGAGAAAATCTTGGTCCCACTAATCTCTAGAAGTCATCTTTCTCAAGGATGTAGATGGTTCTATCAGGTCAGCATTTCTCACTAGGATGGAGAACTTCCTAGTAGTAATATGGAATTTGAAGTGTTAATGACTTTTTCTAGCTCTCAACTCATTTGATAAAGTCAAAAGGATTACTGCAGAAAGGGAGAAACTCCACAGGCAACTACAAAGACCAACCTTATACTTCTCATTATGTTGATGACCCTTCACATGTTGCTCTCCAGAAATTGGATCCCCCAAAAATTCTTCACAGAGTTGGCAGTAAAACCCAGTGATGGGAATCAGAAATTCAGAGCCTGGAAGAAGTGGAAAAAGGTCAAGAAAATGTCATTTCCACCCAGGATGACAGCAATCAAAAAATCCCACTTCCCCTTCGTAATAAAAAGTTTAATAGTACACAGGACCTTACCCATTTTTCAGTCAGAAGTAGCTTTTAGATGAATTCCAATGGTATGGTCTTCCCAACTTAAAGTTTGAACTCAGGACCTCTATGTCTTCTACCTCTTGAGAACACTAACTAGTATATTCAGGAGTTTCCTGTGCTAGACTCATTTCTGTTGCCAGGTCTCCTCAAACTTCATCTAGCACTAAGTATTTTAGGAGATATAAAAACTATAATCCCACCCTGGCTGGTGTGGCTCAGTGGACCAAAGGGTCACCAGTTCAATTCCCAGTCAGGGCACATGCCTGGCTTGAGGGCCCAGTCCCCAGCAGGGAGCATGTGGGAGGCAACCATGCATTGATGTTTCTCTCCCTCTCTTTCTCCCTCCCTTCCCCTCTGTCTAAAAATAAATAAATAAAATCTTTTTAAAAACCCCACAAAACAAAACTACAACCCCAAATATCTAGCCCAGCATCATTTATATGAGGATCTCTCATGTTGCTATTAATGACTGAGGAATCATCTACCTTCTTCAGATCTAAAGGACATAGCAGGATTGACTGCTTATGAAGGTAAGAAATTGAGAAGTTTAAAGACAAAGAAACTTTCTACTTCTCAATTTACCCCTTAATAATGACTATTCAAATAAGTAAAATTTTAGTGCATAAGCCAGGGACAAAGAAAATTATATTTTAAAGTAGTATACATATACTTAATATTTGTTAGATTTTTGGCCATATGGGTAGAAATCATTCTTGTCTTATACAGCTCTGTATTTCTTCAAGTCCTAGAGTACACGGTTTTGCACATAAAAGGCATTTTTATAGCTTTGCCCAAACAAGTATTCATGTCTCACCCTATGCTGCTTCCTAGCATCTTAGTTCAAGGACACCTCCTCCTTGGCTGATTATAAGGAAACCATAAAAAAGGCAGGGAGGAAACATACCTTTTGCAGGAACAGTTATCTTGTCAGTGCGCTTTACAGCATCTTGCTTGGCCTCACTCTGGGTCTTTGAAGCCCAAGGTCTGTTGTAGGGATCCAGTGTCTATTTGCAAGAGGCAGAGGTGCTCACACAACAGCACTAAAAGCTCAATGCCCCACTTTTCTTTTTTCCCTACACACCAAAGGGACCAGAAGTCCCCAGGTACCCACCCCCTCCCACTCTGCCAATTGTTTAAATGGAAATCACCTGTGGAAAAGGTAAACACATGTTAGAGCAAGTACCAGCAATGGATAAAATAAAACATATAATCAGGTACTCAAGGAATCAAAAGAGGCTGAAGCCTCACTTACACTTGTCATGGTGTTTAGTTACAGGCAGGTCCCCTGGACTGAGCCCTGGGGATGGTGACTCCTTTGCTGATATCTCTTGGCTCTTCATATTGGGGCTCCTGCCCATATGAGAATGTTTCATTTGCCAGCTTTGTAATGCAGATGGGGGCATAGAAGTTTGAAGGGAAGGAGGGTAAGAACAGAAACAGAGGTCAGGGTACTTACCTGTGTGTGCTTCTTATTGTGCATATGGGTAAAGAAGTCAAACATGGTCCCACAGATGGTGTTGCAGTCCTTGCACCAGTGATTGCCAGCATCATAATACTCATAGGCAGCAGTAGGCTGTTCAGATTGCTTAGCGGCTGGCTGGGGGCTCTCTGCAAGCTTGGAGCTCTTAGTATGAGAATTCTCATTGTTTACCTTTGAGTCCTACAGGGGAAAAAACCTGCACTTAGGAGGAATTCAAGGCAGTCTAGATTGGTCTTCTCAGAAAAAGCAAGTAGCCTATCACAATGATAGAAATAGGCCTATATGATCGTATTTCCAGTCCCTAAACTGCATAAACTGGGGAATACCCCACAAGATACCTGTCTCTAAGGCTCAAACAGAACTAATTAGATTCCACAGTGCTTTCTTCTCATGGAGAATAAATCACAATAATAATATATTTGCTTACATGTCCTAAAATAGCTAGAAGAATACTCAAGATATCGAAACACTGGCTGCCTATGGGAAGGGGAAATAGAGAACTGCATACCCTTTGGTAGATGTTGAAAGTGTTACTATGCAAATAATACAATAGTTAAATTTAAAAATCATAATGACAACTACAGAGGGAAGAAAAGCCAAATGGAAAAGGTAATTGACAGGTTACACAAATGTAGAGACTAGATAACAGTGAACACTCTTATCACAGATGCATACTGGTGGAACACTGCAGAGCAGGGCTGATGTGCACAAAGCCGACAGTAGTCTGTGTAGGATAACTTAAAGGAATCTGGGTAAAATATTTCTAACTGCCTAAAATACCACCACTGGTACTTCATTATTTTTTTTAAAGATTTAGTTATTTTTTAGAGGGGGAAGGATGGAGAAAGAAAGTAAAGCATTGATGTGTGTAAGAAACATCGATTGGTTGCTTCTCTCATGCCTCAACTGGGAACTTGGCCCAAAACCCAGGCAAGAGTCCTGACAAGGAACTGAAACAGTAACTCTTTGGTTTGCAGGCCAGTGTTCAGTCCACTAAGCCACACTAGCCAGGGCTCCATTGGTATTTTATACCACCAACTTAACACCTCTCAGTTAATATGAATTCTCTTTTAAAACATATCAACTCCCAAACATTAAGTTACAATAATAAGTACTTTAATATGAATTCACTTGTCAGCAAGGTGGTAAAACATTTAGGAAATAAGAATTCTGGTTCATGTTGGGTAGTGAAAAACAGAACAAAGATAATTTTGGAACACACAGTAGCTAAGTACACATGAGGTTCTATAACAGACAAGATCAGGGAACTGGGCACCTGTAATATAGACTGATGGGAAAAGGAAGGCAAGATAAAGAAAGGGCCACAATCAGCACTCCAAAAAGAATCCTTCCCTGCTAGAGTCTTATTCAACAGACACCAGGGAGAACACACCCAGCAGGTGAGGCATGGGCATATGCATACATTGCTGGTTAGGATTAATTGGCACCATCTTTCTGGAAGATAATCTAGAAATACATATTATGCATATATTTTTTAAGACTTTATTTATTTATTTTTAGAGAGGACAGGAGGGAGAAAGAGGGAGAGAAACATCAATGTGTGGTTGCCTCTCACACACACACCCCCACTGGGGACTTGGGCCACAACCCAGGCATGTGCCCTGACTTGGAAATCAAACTGGAGACCCTTTGGTTCACAGGCCAGCGCTCAATCCACTAAGACACACCAGCCAGGGCAAGAAATACATATTATATATCTCAAAATTCTTTATACTCTTTGACCCAGCAATTTCATTCCTTGACATTTATCCTAAGGAAATTATTATGTCAAACAATGGGTGAGTTGATTGACTAAATAAATTCTGGTATCCACACAACAAAAAAGTACAGTCATTAAAAATGTTATTAGAGAAGTCTATTTACTGACACTGAAAGATGTTCATTAAATACTATGAAAGGTATGTAAGAAAATACATTTGAATAATCAATAAAGATATGTGAATAGGCACAGAATATCAAATGCTACTTTATACAAAAGACCTTCTCTAACTACTCTATATTCTTTATCCTGTTTTCTTTTTTTAGACATTTGTCATTACTAAATTCTAACTTGTTTTTTTATTGTCCATCTTCTACTAGTTAATGGGAATAAGGAACAAGAACCTTGTCTATACAGTTTCCTGCTACACTTCCCATATCTAAAATTTAGATATAGTACCTGGCACTATAGTGCCTAAACTAGTGCCAGGCACTTTCTTACAGATCAAGAAATATTTAAGTATTTGGAATGATATATACCAAGATATTAATAACAGCTGTCTCTAGGTGAATGAAACTATGAAAATATTTACTTTCATGAAATGAAGACAAAACCAAAAATCAAATATTCATTTTAAAGAGAGGCAAAGAGAGAAAAAAATACCAAGAATTGGTAGAAAAGAAAGGTTACAGACACAATGTTCCTTCCTGCTGAAATGAAAACTGAATTGCAACATCTCCCTGTTAGCTTCAGAGAACATGAATACTCAACTGAAATAAACATGACAGATTACTATGGGGTTGGTGCACAAACAGATTCCCAAACAATGTATAACTCAACTACAAAGGGCCAGAACTTTCAGGATCTTCTCGCATTAAAGGCCCTAACTTAATAACCCTGGTATAAGAGTATAGTTTTACCTGATTGAGAAAAAGAACTCTCCCAGAAAGACATGGAATAATTACAGTTTGGTTGATAGAGAATACAGAACATCCTCTTCTTTATCCCTCAAACATTAACTGAGCATCTACTATATACTAGACATACTGGATGCCATGGTAAATACAAAGATAAATAAGTTATACTCTTTTATTCTCAAGAGGCTCTCATTTACTAGAAGAGACAGATGTGAGAACAGACATGCTGTAAGTCATGTTTTAAATATGACAGGATGAAATATATCTTATAAAGAAACAAAGTAATATATTAAGAGTGCTAAAGAAAGGCCCTGGCTGGTGTGGCTCAGTGGATTAAGTGCTGGCTGTGAATCAAAGGGTTGCTGGTAGTTCGATTCCCAGTCAGGGCACATGCCTGGGCTGTGGGCCAGGTCCCCAGTAAGGGTCATGTGAGAGGCAACCACATATTGATGTTTCTCTCCCTTTCTTTCTCTCTCCCTCCTCCTCTGTCTAAACATAAATAAATAAATAAAATCTTAAAAAACAAAAAAAAAGAGTGCTAAAGAAGGGATGATTAAATCTGGGTACAATTCAGGAATTCTTCATGGAGAAGGTAGTATTCAGGTTGGGCCTTAGTAGATGAATGGGGTGAAGAAAAAAAATTAATCCAGGCTAAGAAGATTATTAATACAAAATTAGAAACACAAAATAGCATATTGCACATCTGGAAAAGAGCAAGCATTCTAAGGCTGTAGGAGACTAAGACATAGTTTAATATTTATTGAGCACTATTCATTTACTATATATCAAGCACTACATATTGGGGACTATATTGAAGCATGAGAGAGATATAGTCCCTGTCCTTTGAATCTTAAAATCTAATTTGGGGAACACATGTAATTTTATAATTATAACTGTCATAAATGCTAAGACAAAAAATTCTAAGTATTGTCAGTGTATATCAGTAAATTTTACCAATCTGGGAAACCAGGAAGGGAGTCAGGGAAAAAATTTAAGCTGCAACCAAAGAATGAATGAGTTAGTTAGAGGGGATAAGGAAAAACTGGGGTTTGCATGGTAACCAAGGGAAAGAGAAAACACAAAGTCATTAGAGGGAGTGATAGATTTGAGGAATGAAAAGGCCAGTAATAAAATTATAGTGAGCAAAGGGACAAAGATACATGAAATGAGGCTGAAGAGGTAGGCAAGAAGTATCATGATCACTGGCAGTATATGGAGAAAGAAATAGTGTAGTGGTACAAGCAAGAATTGAAGGTGGATTGAACTTGGATGGCAATGGAAATAGTTAGATATGGATGGAATTGAGATTTATTTTGGAGGGAGAGCTGGTAGAATCTATACTTGCTTTCATATGGAGCAGTAAGGGAGAGGAAAATATTAAGGATGTTTCTTAGGTTGTTGGCATGAAAACTACAGGATAATAGTGTCATTCATTAAGAGGGGTAACACCAGAGGAAGGAAAAGTTAAGAGGGAGGTCAAGCACAATCATTAGTTTAGTTTAGGATATATTGACTTTGAGGTGTTTGTGAGAAAAATGAAGTAGAAATGAGTAGTTGTATCTTGGACACTTAGGTTTGGAGCTCAAAAAAATCATTTGAGCTAGAATATCAAACTGGAAGGTGTCAGCATGGTATTTCAGCATAAAACTGGATAAAATGACCCATAAAGAAAGCAGAATTCTGGAAAACTTAGCTAGGACTGAGCCCTGGAGAACTAAAATAGTTAAAGACCAGGTACAAGAGAATAGGCAGCAAAAGAGACTAATCAACAGCAGCCAGCATAATTGTATGGAAGGGAGTGTGATAGAAGCTAAGGGAAGGAACATTTTTAAGAGCCAGTGATTTCCTGTATCAAATACTGATTTGAGAACTGAAATGTACATGACCTTGTTCTAAACATGAACCCATAAAATGGTGTATATATGTTATAATAAAATCAGAAGCCAAGACTTGAGTGGGTTAAGGAGTAAATGCTAGAACAAGAACGTAGAGGGCCCTGAATACTGAGGGTTTGGGATTCTACTTTGTGGGCAGTGGGAAACTGCTAAAATTCTAGTCAGTATCATGACTTGATCTAT
This sequence comes from Carollia perspicillata, assembly GCA_004027735.1. Classification (NCBI taxonomy): domain Eukaryota; kingdom Metazoa; phylum Chordata; class Mammalia; order Chiroptera; family Phyllostomidae; genus Carollia; species Carollia perspicillata. The sequence continues at coordinate 7,507 of PVKM010005116.1, forward strand.
GCTTTACAAAACTCTAATAAGAGCCCTGGCTGGCGTAGCTCAGTGGATTGAGCGCGGGCCTGCAAACCAGACGATCGTGGTTCGATTCCCAGTCAGGGCACATGCCTGGGTTGCAGGCCAGTTCCCAGCAAGGGATGCATGAGAGGCAACCATACATTGACATTTCTCTCCCTGTCTCCTTCCCTTCCCCTCTAAAGATAAATAAATAAAATCTTTAAAAAAAAAACAAACCTCTAATAAGAGTAAAAACAGGTTGGATGTGGAAACTAAGAAAACGGTTAGTTACGAAGCTTCTTTAGGAGTCCATGGAAATAAAAAACATAATAGAAATGGAAAAGTTGAGTTTTTACCTTGCTGTTTGAAGAGGAGTTTGAGTATGATGATACTTTTTCTGGGCTCTTAGATTTTTCAGCTTTCCCAGGCTTCTCTGTATGCTCTTTACTGTCACTTGAAGACTTTTGGGATTTATCCAAAATGTTAATTCCCAAGATCTGAGCCACTTTGTCCAGTTCAGATTGCTTCTTTTCAGCCTCTTCTGCCTCTTGTCGAAGTTCTGCAATGTCCTTCATAATGTTATCCTGAAGCCGACTCACTTCTACCAGGAGTGGGTCTTTGTGGCCATCCTTCTCCCTTCGTTTCTTGCGCAGCATTTCCCCTAAGTAGTTAAATGTCAACAGAAAGAAACACAAAGAGACTAAATTAAGACAAATTATTTTTCTGTCATGAGTAGTAACCTCTCAAGACTTTTGCTCACAAAATATTTTCCCATAAAACTTTTTAAAAGCAAGTGGAACTCTCCATCCACACGGGCTGGTTTAGGTGAAGCATCCATGGAGGTAAAGGATGAGTGATTACATTATCTTTCATGTAGGTGTTATTAGCTAATGATCTACAAAAGGTTTCAGGGCCTCCACGAATCTCCAAAATAGTATATACAAGTTTGTGTGCACGTATCCTCCAAAAAAATTATAGATGTAATTATGAATCCAGTGGCTGTCCTCTTCGGAGAAGCAAAGAATTATTTAGAGGGCAAAAATCAGTCACATATTTGATTTTATCTGATTTAAGGGCCCTTCACCATTGCCTACATTTGAATTTTAAGTTTTGCCTCAAGCTCACCTACCATTATCTCCTATCCAAATGGCAGGTTCTCAAGAATTAATACACACAGGATTAAAAATTAAGATTCTGATCTCTAAATAGTCTAAACCCAAACAAAAGAAATGATATGTCCTCCCAGTCTCTGTTTTTCCATGCTATCACCAAGCTGTAGTATTTGGAAAAACTGTTATATTCTTTCCTTGGGATATGTGTTAATTCTTAAAAGAACAGATGAAGAGAAGGAATCAGAAGAGGTATCATGGAATATCTTTTTGGGCCAAAAAGTCAGTCAGTCCTCAAAAACTGACGGGGACATATCAAAAGGATACCAGAGTCAACTTAAAGGAGTCCCACTGGACAAATCTACGGTGTTGTGAGCATGAAAATATATAATGGGCACTGGCCAGTGTGGCTCCGTGGATTGAGCGCTGGCCTGCGAACCAAAGGGTCACCAGTTTGATTCCCAGTCAGGGCACATGCCTGGGTTACAGGCCTGGTCGTACCCCCAGTGGGAGGTGCTCAAGAGGCAACCATGCATTGATGTTTCTCTCCCTCTCTCTTTCTCTTTCCCTCTCTCTAAAAATAAATAAATAAAATATTAAAAAAAAAGAAAATAAATAATGAAAGCATTTATTATAATCTACTGAATGAAGAATCCATGAGTTCACACTGACATAAATGAATAAATAAATGGAGGTGCAGGGGTGGGTGGAAAGTTCCTCCTTACAACAGAAAGCCAATAAAAATAGAATGATGAAATTAGAAAATCACTATTTACCAACCATCATAATAATAATTCATTCAGGCAAGAACATCAATCAATGCGAAAACTAGAGGCATAAGTTTGAGGAGCAAGTGAATATTTACATAGTTTCAAAGTATCTCCCCTATAAAATACTTACTAATTAAAAAGGGTAAAATAGTAACTTTACAATGGAGAAATCTGGCAGACACCACCTTAACCAAATGATCAAAGTTGACATCGCCAATAATGGCACAAATTAACACTTGATAAGAACTCAGCATCACTTCTGTGATGTTCCTGCCAAAAATTTATAACCTGGATCAAATAAGGAAACATCAGACAAACCAAAATTAAAGAACATTCTACAAAATATGTGACTTCTTTTTAAAAAATGTATTTATTGATTTTTAGAGAGAGAGAAAGGGAAAGAAACATCAACCCAAGAGAGAAACATTGACTGACTGCCTCCCACACATGCCCTAACTGGGGATCGAACCTACAACCTTTTTGGTATATGGGAGGATGCTCCAACCAACTGAACCACCTGGCCAGGGCCACTTCTCTTCTAAACTTCAATGTCATAAAATATAAATATTCAGAAATTGTTTCAGATTAAAGGAGACTAAAAGAACTGAATGCAATGCATACTCTTGCATTTTCTTTTGTGGTAAGACATTATTTGGACAACTGGCAAAATAGAAATAGTATCAGTAGACTAGTACATTACTGTTAATTTCCTAATTTTGGTAAAGGTACTATGGTTATGCAAGTTGATTTTTTTGTTGTTAGTAGACAGACACTGAAGTATTTAGGAGTAAAGGAGCATTATATGACTTTCTTTTAAAGGCGTCAGAAAAAATTACATGTACACACAGACTGAGAGAGGAAACAAAAGAGATAGCAAATGTAGTAAAATGCTAAGAATCATGGAGAATGTCTGAGAATTATTTACACTATGACTGCAACTTTTCTATTAGTCTAATTATCTCAAAAAAAATTTTTTGAAGTGTGACTTCAGGTCACTGGACCTGTCTGAGAGTCCCCAAAGCACTTCATTTGGGTCACTTACTCAAGTTACTACAAAAAGGCAGTCATGCAAAGGACTGTCTGATACCTTGTTGTTTATGAAGTCGCTCCAACTCGGTCCTGAGATAGTACATCTTCTTCTGGCGAGCTTCCTGGTCACTCTTTAGCTTTTCCCTCTCTTTAATAACCTGCAAAGTACAAAATGATTAAGAGTGTGCTTCAGCCCCCAACATCCTCCCTTTCCTACTGCACTCGTTCATAAGCCCTCATGCTAGATAATACCTGAACACAAGAATCTAAATGCTTGTACACTGAGGCTCTGAGTTTATAAGTGAAGGTGATATTTCATTCTAATCCAAGTTCCAGAATAGAATCATCCTCTCTAGATCTATATGTCCCCAAAAGTATTATTTTGACATGGGAAGCATTGCACTATTAATTTTAATGCTACTGACAGCAACTGTTAAGTGGTTCTAAGCCCAAAGGGAACCATCAAGAAGAAAATAAGTATGTGTTATGGGTGAAGCAGTGTTAGTTGCATTACATATTATTTTATTTAATCCTCATGACATTATCTCTGTTTTATAGTTAGAAAATTGAGGTTGTGAAAGATGAAAAAATGTATTCAAGGTAATATAATAAGAGTTTAAAATCCAGGTTTAAGTGACCTAAAACTCATGATTTTTCAATTATATTACTACCACCTAATGAAAAACAAAAATGACTTGTTTATAGTGGGCAAATGTGAAAAACTTGTGTTGTTATCAGCCCTGACTTAATGCTAGGTTCTTAAAGGGAAAGAGCCCAGTCTCTAGTGTCTCTTCAGTCAGGTTGTCTTTTTGAACCTACCCTTCTTTTCCAAAAGATTTCAACAAAATGAAAGACAGATTTTTTTTTTTGTCTTCTCAAAAATAAGCTAAATTTCTCCTAAACTAGAAAAAAAATGAGATTGGCCCTCTAATTTTTCCTTTTCTTTTTTTCTCCTTAGGTCTTATTTTATTAGCAAATCAAATTTATACCTGACATTTCTATGTTCCTAAACAAAGTGAGTTACTAGTTATAATAAGTTAGTTTAAAATTAACAGTATGTACTTTTCCATTCAAAATTCTATTTAGTATTGCATGTCCCTGCATAATTTTTACCTGCTGCCCTAAAATATCTAAAATTACTGTATCTTTAACCCAGCCTCTGCTCCCTTCCTACAGCCTTCCTACAGCCTTCCTACAATAGCAGTATAAAAACTACTTTAAAAAAGTCATAAAAGTGCTATTCCTGGACTCTAAAATAAACCAGCATAAGAAACAGCTAATATCTAGCTATTAATTAATATTTAATTGCCAAGGAACAACTAGTTATTAACTATTAACCCTCATAATCACTACAGGAAAAGGATCCAAAACTTACTGGGATGAAATATTTATTTGATTCTCCTTTATACAACCCAATTTTGGTTCCTTACTTCCTAATGAGGTCATATCAAAGACTTCAATGCTCCCAGCTCCTATCCATAGTGCTCTAAAGCAAATAATCTGAATAGAGAAATAAACTGAAATAAGAAAAAAGAAGTCTAGCAATCACAGTGGGACCTAGAGCCAGACTTTAGTCTTAATGCAAAAAGGTGAGAAAAACAGAGGGGACACATACATTACTTTGGGTGATGACAGCAGCCTCCAAAGAACTTAAAGTAAAGGGCCTTAAAACTTTTCAGCTCCCTCTAAAAGACAAATACAAATTTATGTTAAAAGACTCAGGCACACGATCCCCAAAGCTAATATTTACCTTCTGCTTCTGGGAAGCACGATTCTTCTCATCAGAGATCTTTTCCGGATTATATCTTATGAGTGATGGGATGGACACCTGGATAGGCACTTGGGCAGTAGGAATTGAGCTTAGCACTGACTCCTCCTGCTTGGGCTCAGCAGGAGTCACAGTGGGGATCACACGGAGATTGGGACGGCTACGAGTAGCTTGCTTGGTAACTGGCATTACCCTGTGTAGTTCAGGCAGAGGGTGCTTTGACGGTTGAGATGTGGGGTACATGGGCCATCTCGAAGCTGCATATGCCATGTAGTGCCTATAGGCATCAAAAGAAGCAGGAGGAATGGCAGGTCCCTGGTAGTTTGAAGGTATCCGAGCTGCAGCAAACTGAGAGGTCCTTGGCACATGAAACTGAGATAAAGAAGCAGGGTGTGAAAGTCTAATTGGGGCAGATGGGGCTGATGGCAATACGCATCTGACCGCAACAGATGACTGAAACCCAGGGCCAACCACCTCTGGTCCTGCAATATGACCCACTGGATGGTCAGATTTTAGGAATGGGGGGCTGTTTTTTGTGAGCAGGTAAGGATCCACAGGGGAGACTGGATGTGGAAGGGACACCTCTGGCGAGTGAGTATTGCTATGGTGTGCCTCCCTGCTCTCCAATTTGTGAGGGTCTGAAGAACACCGATCAGCTGAGAAATGGCGGTCAACTGAGGAACTGCGGTCTGCTGAAAAGTGCCGGTCAACTGAGGAATGGCGGTCAGTGGAGGAACGTGATGGCTTCTTGCCATGAAGTCGTTCCTGGGTGCGTGCAGCCAGTTTACTAATCTCTGTTACCCCAATATCCAGGCCTATGGTCTTGAGCAAGTCATGAATCTTGGCATATTCTGGATTGGTTTCTTCTATTGATTCTAGCTTTACAGCTGGAGCAGAAGAGGACAGGGAGCTTGCCTTCTGCCGTAGAACTTCATTCTCAGAGCTCCCAAGGGGCTTTGGTGGAGATTCTGCCTTTAAGTCCTCTTCTTCATCTCCATAGAGAAATTTCTCCTCATCTTCGATGTCAGGGAAGCTACGTCGTCTTTTTTCCTGTGTACTGGTAGAATCTGCCAACATGCTGAGAATACGAGAAAAACCACTGCCATCCTGAGTAGCTCTCTCATGGGGCAGCAAGAAGTCTGTGTGTCGCTCAGGTCCCTCAACCTTCATATCCAATTTCTCCTTGTGGCACAGAAAACTTCCAAACTTCTCTCTAAGGGGACTGTTGTCTTTGGGCATCCCAGGGAGGGGACCCCACTGGTGGAGGTTGCCCTGAGGTTCCTTCAGGTTAGTGTCTACCATAGTCCCCTTGTTTTCAATCTCTGAAGCAAAAGCAGCAATAGCACCACTCAGTGGGACAGATGGGTGTCCAGAGTAGAGAGGGTGATCCTGGTTGGAGCTGGTATTGCTGGAAAAACTCTCAAGCTGCAAAGACAAACACAAGCAATTTGGTCTCTATGCAGAAACTCAGAAAACTAGCAATTAAGATAAATATTTAGATGCTTTGTTATTCTTGAATTAATAGGGGAAAGATAAGTATGGATAAAGGGAAGATACAGTATCCTTAGTCAGGTAGGTTCAAGATTTGGGCCCCCATCTTCCATATGGTTCTGCTATGTTTGCCAAGAGAAACAGGAAATAACGCAGACTGGATTGAATCCTCCCTTTTGCCCATTCGTTGTGGTCCTTATCAAGGAATATGAATTCAAAAGAACCTTAGAGATGTCCTAGCTTACTTGTTTTCCCTAGCTTACTTGTTTTCTATGAATTCCCAAAGAAAAAAACATATAAAAGTAGAGCAGCTTTGGCTGAAGTGGAGTTAGGAAACTCAAAAACTAATTGATCAGCCTGACCTTGTTTCCCTAAATGCCCATAGGCACCTCTTCAGAAACCTTTGGATCTTTAAGAGGACAGCTAAAAATCAGTGCTCATGCCTGACCATATTTTCAGGTGAGAAAAAAATACCAAGGCCAGAGAGAGACGGGACAGGGGCTGGGTAGAGGTGGGCAAAGCAGGGGCGAAATGGGGGACATCTGTAATCCTGTCAACAATAAAAATACAGTTTAAAAATATACCCCTGGATGGTGTTGCTCAGTGGATTGAGTGCTGACCTGTGAACTGGAAGGTCATTGGTTCAAATCCTAGTCAGAGCACACACCTGAATTACAGGCCAGGTCTCCAGGTGTGCGAGAGGCAACCGATTGATGTATCTCTCCCATTATTGATGTTTCTCTCCCTCCCTTCCCATCTCCTCTAAAAATAAATAAATAAAATCTTTTAAAAAAAGTGTGTGTGTGTGTGTGTGTACACACCAAGGCTCAGAACAGTAAAGTGACTTGTCTAAAAATCACATAGCAAATTGATGGCAGAGGTGGGCCCAGAATCAGAATTATGGGATTTCTGGTCTAGTGTCCTACTACTCATATATTTTGTCTTCTCTCTAAAAAGATGAGGAAAATTTAGATCATTTTCCTTTGCCCTTCAAACTTCATTTCCAAGGAACTCAATCAAAGATTCCTACAGGGGTACTGAATTTAGAGAAATAGTTACAATAGTCTCCAAAATGTCTGTGAGGAAGCCTAATATATGACAATAGAAGCCTTCTAGTGATGCATTATGAGACCTAGTTTCCTTTGGAGAGTTCTGGAAAGTGCAGATCATAGTCTTAAGAATGTTGGTCTAACATATATTACAAAGATACCATTAGGGACAGAGCACCCAGATAGGTAACCAGGCTTTAAGATATTAAAGGAATTAGCAAGAGACCATAGCAGAAACATAGCAGAGACCTGCACAGAAGGCTCCACGTCCACCTCAATCCGCTTCTTCAGAATTGATTTCTTGGGCATCACGGATACTTCCTCAGGCTGATGTAAAGAATATCCTGGCTCCGATGCTGTTAGAACACCTGACAATCCAGGGATGGGACAGCTTGTGCCACCACCAACTCCCACCAGCTCCTGACCCAAGCTCCTACTTCGTTCTTCCTCTTCCTCTCGCTTTCTCCTGGCAAGGTCTAGCTCTCTAAACTCAGGGTCTAGAAACCTGGGGCTTGGGCTCCGTCTACGCTGTCGATAGTTGCGGGTTCCTGATGTAAAACTTGGGTGATCACTTCCCATGGTGTGTATTTTCTCTGTGTCATCATAACGGGGCCGTTTGGACTCCCGGCTCCTTTCCTCAGGTCGTATAGAGTAGGAGCCTTTGATTTTGTCTCTACTCCGTTCTGTTCCATACAACATCTCATCATGACAACTGATATGAGGACTATAATCAGAACGATGCAGGAAAGTTTCTCTTGTTCGGTAGTCCTCATCAAGCTGTCCCAAATAGGGACTGAGAGGCCCTTCCTCCCGGGAAATATATCGTTCAAGACCTCGAGAGCATTGGGAGCTTCGTGTGAAGACAGAATCATCAGTCAAATCATCCCTGAGGAAAGAGACATGAATTACTGAATAAATACAATGGACTTGGAAAGAGCAAGACCAAATAAGACTGACATTCGACAAGGATGCTCTAGAATGCTTAGGACAAAAGACAATAATCATGAAGTCCAAGAACAAATATAAATATAAATATAAAAATAAAAAATACATATCATTTTCCCTCTCTTTCCCCGGGCAAGGTACAAGCAGCTTTAACCTCTAACCAAGGGGAGATATTACAAATCTATATAGAAAGAGCTCTTAGGCTAACTGACTAGACTTTGGGGATGCAGAGTATCATGCTAGGATTTGGAAAAAAGGAAAATACCACTACCAGTCTACAAAAAAAGAGCTCTGGATTACACAACTTCACACCAGATAAATTCCTGCTCTTTGCTACTGAAAGTGTTTTCTGAATCAGCAGCATCAGTACTGCCTGAGAACTTTCTAGAAATACAAATTCTCAGGCTCCACTGAGGCCTACTAAAATTGAAATCTGCATTTTAACAAGATCTCCAGGTATCTGTATGCACCATAAAATTTGAAAAACACCAGTCTGGATCATAGATTTTCAAGTTGTGCTCCACAGAGATTCTGAACAGTACTCAGGAGCTACCTGAAGGAAGGACATACTAGGAAAAGTGGAGTCTACATGGCTCTGGGCCTTACCTTCCACCTCATTGAACCACACTAGCCTTAACTTCATCTGTTTACATAGTAAAGTTCTATACAATATTTCACTTGGAAAAGGAGTATTTCACTGTGAGGAAAAAATTGGCATGATTTTCTCGTAAGTTTCAGAAGGTTCTCCAATGCTTTGTTTTGCTGGCTCACATATTATAAAAACCATAAGACTTCTTCACAGCCTGTTTTGTTATTCTCTTTTCCTGCCTTGCCTGGATATCTACATGTACTCTGCTAATATTGGGCCCAGGAAAGAGTTTGTAATGGTTTGACTCACTATACATTTTTACTTTGTAGAAATAAAAAGGTCTTGGACCTTTGAGACATGAAGGTAAAAATACAGGATGGGACATCTGTCTTTTCAACTCAGAACTCTATACCACACACAATAGTCCTAAACTTTTTGGGCATTATGGTCACAGAGCTTCTTCTACTGCCCAAATGGAAAGTTTCTGATTTAAATCACAGATGCAAGTAAAGATCCTCTGACACTTCAAGCATACAACTTTTAAGTAATCTGAATGAAAATTTTACATGTCATTCACATTCCAGAGTGACTTATCATCCAAAGGATGGTAGTTATTGATGTCTTCTACAATTTCTGGTAGCTACTTTTGTTTTTTGTGAGTTTCTAGAAATGACTTTTCTTTTTTTCTTCTTCATTTCTATAATAGCTGCTTTCCTGTCTCTAGGATTAAGTTAGCAGAATATTGAAGAATTGCCTTTTCTTATTCACCAGCCCAGCCTTTGTTCAGTTTTAAACCTGGCTAACAGATACAAATAACTTTATGAAAGACTATCAAGGATAAACTTTGTCACCTTCCTCTAAAAGGATACCACCTGTGAGAATCCAGATTCCTTATTACTTACCTCCTCCCTAAGAATGTGAGGAATTTTAAGTTCTCAATGTAGAATGAATAGGAAAAAATGGGAATAAACCAAGGACAATCTCTGTAATCAAATGTAACTAGAGTAAGATATTTTACTTTGTAGGTTTGTCAGCTATGAACACACCTATATCCAGAGAGTAATTTCCATGAGGTAAGTCACTCCACTGCTAGAACATCACCTACCATACAAAAAGTCTCTGATCACTAATACCAAAGGGGAAAAAACACAAGCAGCAAGTTCATCCATGCTCCCACATTCAGCTCCCCACTAGAAATATTAAATGTCGCCATGTCGCCACCAAATGGCATATTAACCCAAGATCTAATCCAGCACTAAATACAAAAAAGCTAGAAATAATGAGATAACTCTCAGAAAGTCTCAGTTCAGATTTGCAATCTCCAGCAAAAGAAGGCCAAAAAACAAAAACAAAAAACCCACAAAAGGCAGCATAGAAACAGTTAAAATAATGAATTATAATGTAAATACAGGCAAAAATCAGGTTGCTTATTAGAAGTTCCTATCCTCCTTCCCATGTCTCCCAAAGTATAAGTGAGAAAACTGGCTGCAGTAAAAGTAAGCCCTAAGAAGGGCTACCCGATCCCCTGTAGCTCAGAATAGTCCAGTGGCACACTCTCTCTAAAAGCTTTGGTTAAGGCCAACTCTTTCCTAGAATAAGGACTATCTATATGAAAAACCTGATCACTGGGTGTGGGTCATAGGTAGATGAGGCTCAGGGTACTATATTCTCTCTCTCTCTTTTTGTATTTACAAACTTCATTAAACAAGTTAAAAATCATATAACATGTCCACAAATTTGTACACCAATGTTCACAGCACCATTATTCATAATAGCCAAAAAGTGGAAACAATCCAAATGTTACCCTCATCCATATATCACAATGAATGAATAAACAAAACACCTACAATGAAATATTATTGGCAATAAAAAGGAATGAAGTACAGTTAAATACTGCAACATTACTAAATCTTGAAAAACCAAGTGAACCCTGGCTGGTATAGCTCAGTGGATTGAGCATGGGCCTGTGAAGCAAAGGGTCACCGGTTCAATTCCTAGTCAGGGCACATGCCTGGGTTGCAGGCCAGGTCCCCGGTAGGGGACATATTAGAGGTAACCACATGTTGATGTTTCTCTCCCACTCTTTCTCCTTCCCGTCCCCTCTCTCTAAAAATAAATAAATAAAATATTTAAAATATTTTTTTAAAAAAAGAAAGAAAAACCAAGTGAAAGAAGCCAGTCATAAAGGACCATGTATTATATGATTCTATTTATATGAAATGCCCAGAATGGGAAAATCCCATTCTGAGATAGGAAGTAGATTAGTGATAGGCTAGGCAGGCAGTATAGAAAACTAATAGCTAAGGATGCAGGTAATAAAAATGTTCTAAAATTAATCATAGTGGTGTGAATGCAGAACTCTTTGAATATACTAAAACTCTGTGAATACACTAAAAGTCACCAAACTGAATACTTTAAACTGGTGAACTGTATGTTACATGATTTATGTCTCAACAAAGCTGTTTTAAAAAAAAAGATCCTCCAGAGCCCAAACTTTCCATTCTTTTCCTCTGCTAATTCCCCAAAATGCCCAAAGACAGCTGTTTGCTTCTACCTTTTCCCTCAGGCAAATGGGGGGGGGGGGGGGAGTTGGGAAGTTCCCACTACTTCTACGTGTGTCGGGGCAAGGAGGAGTTAGGGTGTAATAATCCCTAACTTCAGGAATGGAACTTATAATGTGCAGAGTACTTTGATAATCAAAGGAAATCAACCTCACATCCACAAGTCTTTAGAAACTGTCTCCACACAACTTGATCATGTTCCCCTTTCGGAATGTTACAGTCCCACATACAGAGCTGCCAAGGTAAAGATACTGACAATCCTGGCAATGTGGCTACAACCCAAACCTGATATAAAATTTAACAGATTCAATAAAAAAGTAAGAATTTGGGGACCTCAGGAAAAAAATTAACAAAAACCTACAAATAAAGGGTGGACATAGACTGTTTCATTAGCTGAAAACTGGATTCACTTTCAGGAGACATCCTGAGAATGCCAACTGTCCTATGGCCTGATTTTAGTGGAGAGTAATTATCCACACAAAATATATTGAGCAAGAGTGCAGGGGGCAGAAAGTCAAAAGAATGGCCTGATATCTCCTTTTAGAACCTTTATCTCACTTTCTCTAAAATAGACTCATCTCTCTGAACTACATGATTCTAGAAAGATTACTGCCCCAAACTCCCTGGGAGGAAAATTTTAATTTTTGTAATTTAAAAACCAACACTTGGCTATCTGAAGTACACATGCATAATGAAGCTCATGGAAAGGGAGGTGATAACCTAGGTCTACCAAGAGGAAATGTTAAAGTTACCCCAAAACCTCAGCAAGGAAGGAACACAATCACCTCATGCACCACCCACTCACACTGCCTACTCAATCATCTCCTAAAATAGAAGCAGCCAGAGGGGCAAGGGCTGTTTTCTCAATTAAGTGATATAGTCACATACCTTGCAGCTCTATCTTCAGAAGCTTCGGTGTTATATGACACTAGACTGTAGTGCCTTGTTTCAATGCATCGAACAGCCACTGGAGCTTTGAAGTAAATATTACCAAAGGGCAGCACTGGTCCCCCACCTGCCTGCCTCTGTGTGCCACTGCATGACATCTTAGTTTGAAAGAACATTACATTGACTTATTGCTACTGCTAATCATTTCTGAAAACTCCCAATGTGCTGGGCAGACATCATCACAGCCATGGTTCCCAGCGCTCAGAAACAGAGTGCTTTCCCTGCACTCCATACTCTTACTTTTGTGAGGTAAAAAACACCTAATATGATTATTTACTTCCCGTTTATAGTTAAGTTCCTAGTACCTGACATCTATATTTAACATTCTGTGGAGTGTATTTGCCCTTCCTCAGCACTTAATAGTTGTAAAGTAAATAATAATATTTTTAAAGATCTTTTTATTAATGCTTATGTTTTTAATATGGATATCTATAGTACACATGAATTTATCTAAACCCTTTCTGAATCTATAGTTCAGCCTGGACAAGCAGAAAAATACACTATTAAAGATTCCTATTTTGTCCAGAACTTTGCAGAAAGAACCGCTAATACCAGTATTTTAGAATCCGTATCATCTCAACTGTTTTAGTTTGGGAAACTGTTTATAGCCCCTCAGCTTTCCTCTTTCCAGTTGGACCAGGAGGACCTTTACAGTATTTTCTTCTATAATTCTTTCAGCAACAAAGTCTACATCAATATACTCCCCCCACTTAGAAAGCGTTTCCCAACATTATACTTTGTACTGGACATCAGGTATAACTACACTGTTGGCACCGCTCTTTCAAATACACCATTCAGAAAACCTCAACATTTCTACCTTCAAACATTATAACAGCCCTGTCTCAGATGAAGCGCACCTGTCCACATCCTCCAGATTATCCACTGGTGAACCCAGCCGATCACTAAGCCGCCGCCGTTCTGGAATGCCGACGCAGAAGTGGTCATTGCCAACAGTGATCCTTAAGCTCTGCTCCAAAGAGTCAGATCGCAGACCAGGAGAACGTCTCTACAAAAGCAAAATATAATATAGTAGTTAATAGATCAGAACATCCCCAAACCAAAAATGTTCTCCTCCCTAGTCACTAAGTTGTAGTCTAACAAGGTGAGAAATGGCTATGGTAACATACTACTCCAAAAATATAGCACTTTAAAAAAAATTATCATTTGCATAGATGAAAGCCCATGCTTTCAACCCTCCCAATATGTGATCTCTCATTCTTTCATTTTACTATATTGGGCATGGGAATAGAGAAGTGAATTAGGTCTGCTCTCAGAACCTATACATTTCTAGTGAAGGAGACAAGTTAAAAACAGTTAAAATGAGCCCTGGCTGGTGTGGCTCAGGGGACCGAGCATAGGACTGTGAACCAAGGGGTCACAGCACATGCCTGGGTTGTGGGCCAGGTCCACAGCATGGGGCATGCAAGAGGCAACCACACATTGATGTTTCTCTCCCTCTCTTTGTCCTTCCCTTTCCCTCTCTCTAAAAATAAATAAATAAAATATTTAAAAAAAAAGTTAAAATGAAAACTACTTCTGATAGCTAAGTGCCATAAAAGTCATCAAAACACAACAACACAAAAGAGACGGGAGAAAAAGGAGCTACCTCTGACATCTGACAGGATGGTTAGAGAAGGATTTTCTGAGGTGATACCATTTAACCTGAGACCTGAATGATCTCAGTTTTGTAAAGAACAGATGGAAGGATGCTTCAGGAAAAAAGAACAAGCTCTGTAATGAGCTTAGGAGGTTTTGGGTAACAACAGAGAGGTGACCACTGTGACTACCTAAGAGTGACAGCATCTTTCCAGAGACCTTCCCTGGCTACCCTATCAAAAATTATAACTGCCTCCTCTATTTTCTTAGGCATTTAACATGCCAAACAATTCACTTATTTATTACCCAATTCCTCTGCTAAAATATGAATTCTATGAAGGCAGAGTTTTTAACTGGGGGCTCACTCATGCCCCGCAGGACCCAGAACAACACCTAACACATGGTAGATGTTTAATACTTCTCAAATGTAGAAAATAAAGCTTTAAAAAGCATGTTGATTGTTGGGTACAGAATAAACTGGAAGGTAACAAGAGTGGGGTGTAAAGGAGTCTAATGTAATAGTCCAGGGAAGACATAACAGAGTGATGGTAGGGGAGGACAGTTTTGGGGACGTATTTTGGAGGTAGAGCGGACAGGTTAGGTTAGACACATGAAATCAACCTGACAGATTAGGCTTGGGAGGAGGGAGATCATCCCTGTTTTGGGCTGAGCAATGGGTGATGTCCCTAGAGACAGAAAAGACTGGAGCAAACGGGTTGTGTGTGCACTGGAGAAGAAAAGGAGGCTTTGGAAACAAGTGTTCTGTTTCCAGAACACTTACTCCGTAGCTAACACTCAGACTGCAGCTACTCATCTATGAAAATCTCGATTCAGTGACAAGTCAATTCACCTACGACCAGAGTGTCCGGAGCATACTGTTAAAGAGCTCCTCACGACGATAGAAACTTTGTCACTGGGTTTGAAAAGACTGGCGAACTGCAAATAAAATCAAAGCCCAAACACCGGACCCTACCCAGAGGCTCTAGGAGAGTGCTGCTCATGGTGACAGGCCAATATTATGTCCAAACTAAACTTTTCAACCTCATGCGCTGTCCCCTTAGCAGGGAAACATGACGATTAAAACGACACCAAAACCAACCAACCAACCAACCAACCAACCAAAACAAAAAAAAAGGGAACCAGGCAGCTATGACTTGAATCACAGCATCACCACTTAACTGGGTGGCCTTGATTAAATCACTTCCACGACTCTGGGTCCCTCCGCTGTTCTTTCACAGGGAATGATTTTAAGTGCCGCGCCTCAAACGTCGCTGAGTGTCCAAAGGGAATGTGTACAGTGACCGGCTAAGCCTAATTCCTGCCACATAACACCGTCAGCGGCCGCAGTCATTAAAATGACTGTGGGAACACACCCCTCATTTCGGAAGAGCAGCTCCAACTTAGACAGGCAACAGTTTTCCCTGTCGGTGTCTGCCGTGGCACCATTACAACAACTTTAGGGGCCACAAAACCACGGAACTCTAGAGCACCGACTCCTGAAAAAGTACCACTCACACAGCTTGGAGAGAAGTCCCCTGGCCCTGGCCCACTTTTCGCCACCCCACCCGGAGCGCGACACACAGCCCGTCCCCGGGAAACGGAGCCCTGCCTCCGGACCCGGCGCCCGAGCGGATCCCGGCTCCTCGCTGTGCCACTGAAGCTCCCGGGGCTGACAGGGACCCTCCAGGTCCGGGCGTCGCTGAGGGGGTGAAGGGTCGATTTTGGGACGCTGGCCAGGAGGCCTGGAGGCGCAGGCGCTTAAGGGCATTTCTGGACGCGAGAACCTCGGGTGAAGGGGCTGCGGTACGAAGAGCGTCCCGGCCGAGAGGTGCGATTACCCGGCTGCCACTGTCGCCCGGATGGTCTCCGCGGCCGTCCCGGGCGAAGTCGGAGCGTGACTCCCCACGGCTGCTGCCTCGGAAACCCGCCGGGCCCGGCGGGAAGAGTCGTCGGCTCCGCGGTGGCGACGGGGAACCGCGACGGGCCCTCGGCGGGGACGGGGAGACGCGACGACCCCGCGGCGGGGACGGCGAGGCCCGGCGGCCGCGGGGTGGAGACGGGGAGCCGCGGCGGCCCCGCGGCGGGGAAGGCGAAGCCCGGCGGCCGCGGTGCCCTGAAGGCGAGCGCGGCCGGCGAGCCGGGGTCCGCGACGAGGAGGAGCCGGAGGGCGGCGACGTGCGGCGGGCCGGGCCTGAGGAGGAGCCGGAGCCGCGGCTGGTGCGCGGGCAGCTCCCGCCGCTCTCTTTAGGCCGATGGGAAGAGACGGAGGAGCGCGAGCCGCTGCGGTACATGGCTCCGGCAGCGGGGTCCGCGGTGGCAAGCCTGACCCGCGGGCGCCCTGGATGCGCGGCTCCAGCGGACGGCCGCAGCTGCAGCCTCGGCCACCACGGCCGCCTCGCGCCGCCCCCACAGCCGGGGCAGCCCCCTTCTCGGTGCCCCGCGCCGCCTGAGGGTGCGGGGCGGCGGGGGCGGGCGGGGGAGGCGGGCGGCGCAGCGCGCGCCCGCGACTAGCGGTTGGAGGGCGCGAGCACGCGTCCGACACACCCCCCGCCCTCCGGGGCTCCCCGCTTCTCCAGTCAGGGAGCAGCCACTCGAGCCAGAAGTGGGGAGGAGCGCGGAAGCTGGCGGGAGGAAGGGCGAGGGGAGGGGAAGTGAAGCGCGCGACCTGGACTCCGCACGCTCCGCCTCCAAACCTGCAAGATGGCGGCCACTGAACCGCCCACTTCCCCTCCCCCTGAGGCCACGTGACACCGAGGGGTTCTGTTTGGGGTGAACAGGGAGGAAGGGAGAGGAGGGGCGGGAGCGAGCCGAGAGGGACTGTTCTTGCTGAGATTCTGGAGGCTTGGGGACACAGTGGGCTTTGAGGCCTTTGGGAGCATCTTCAATCTCCTGTCCTTACCTTGGTTGTTCTCTTGTCCGCCAACCCTATTAATTTAGGTGCGGGCAATAAATGGTTACGAATGATGGAAATATAAATAACATCCCAAATGTTAGGCGTGTCGTAGGTTGTGCACCTCAGCAACAGCCACCACCAAAGTCTTGCCCCTCACAGAAGCCCAGGGGCAACCATCAGTTTACTTTCCAGTTTGCCTGCTTTCTAGAGGATGAAATTGAGGGCAGGAAACCGTGGGATGAAGGTGAGAATCCAACTCAAAGCAAACATCAGAGTAAGATTTCAGTTTCTTAACCAGAATACCTATGTTCATGTGGAAGATCACTTACCACCATGATTCTGAGGCAGGGTAGTAAGAAGCTAGGAAAATTCCTTGGCAAGTGGAATGGGGAAGCTAAGATAGCTGAACAAACCGGCCCAGAAATTTACAGTCAGATAATTAATTGTGAGGTCTATCTCACACATTCCAGAGTCTGCTAGAGCAGACCCTCTTGGTCCAGGTTCCTCTTCAGTGACATTCCTAGAAGGTGAAACTGACCAGAGAATGACCTACATGCTCATTTTGATTTATCAGCATATTAAAAGATACACCTAAAAAGCTGATGAATAGTTATTGAGATCCTCCCTGAGACCTCCCCTAAATTTCTTGCCTTTAGAAAGCAGATAAAGACGCTCAAGACAAAACCCAGTTGGACTTCCTCTTCTTCCTTCCGGCACATATCTTTGCTTTCTTCCTCCTAAGCTCTAAAGCTTTCCAGACGCTTTCAACCAGAGGAGCAGCAGGCAGCTCTTCCCAGGCTAATCCCCTGAACCTGTCTCCAATGGCCCTTATTTTGCCTCTGTAACTCATTTCGTGAGTCCAAGCAGCCCAGCTGGCTTGCTTCTTCTGCTTCTGTGACTCTCAAAAGGGCCAAGGCAGCTCTCTGAGCAGCTTGTTTGAAACTTCTCTTTGTATGTACTTTCACTTTGCATGCTAAATAAAATTTCTCTTGCATTAGAGTTCTGAATTCTTTCCTTGCTGAACTCAAAACCCAAGAGCCAACATTGCTAGTAACAAGTCCATATCGAAAAGAGTTATATGCAAGGTTTCTGAGCAATCTAGAATATATTGCATAGGTCCTGTGAAACAAAGAGCCAAACTCCAAGATTTGGATACATGAGTTCTACAGCAGAAAAGACCTGTCAGAAAACGGTGACAGTCTATGTAAGTGAAGCTGCCGTATAAAATCGTATAGAGAACTTGATTTAATAATCTGTGGGTTGGTGGGATTAGGACATCTAGGCCATATTACTAGGGCTCACAGATAGCTCGCTCTCTTCTCGTTCTGGGCAGGAGGAAGAGGATACTTCCTTTCCGCTTTCAGAAAGTGGGCCATCCGGTTACTATGGGATGTGAATGGAAGCACTTTGTATAACTTCCAAGCCTAATCAAGAAAGTGCAGTTACTATAAGCTTTCCATGCCTTCTTTTCCCTTGATGTGGGCAACTGAGGAAGCCATGTGTTCCAGATGGTTCAGCCTGTAAGCCTTGGTCCCTGAATGAAGCCAAGCATCACTCCTATCCTAGTTGAACATGTACTGTGAACATGAAATAAAACTTTGTTGTGTTAAGCACTGAGATTTGAGGGATAATTTGCTACCACAATATGACCTCACCTAATATAAGTATTGTGAAGGTGGGCTTTTTTGTTTTTTCATCTGTATTTTCTGACTTTGGGGCTATTTATATAATTTATATAAAGTTAAAAAGCCACAAAAGTTACTTTAATGAAAAATAATTTAAAATATGCCAGAAGTGTGTCCTGTCTTTATTAGCCTATATCTGAATTTTGGTTACCCCTGTTTTGGTGGGATCTAAGTAAACGTGAAGAAAATGTGGCCCTGGCTGGTGTGGCTCAGTCAATTGAGTGCCAGCCTGTGAGCCTGCGAACCAAAGGGTCACTGGTTCGATTCTCAGTCGGGGCACGTGCCTGGGTTGCAACTGGGTCCCCAGTGAAGGTGCTCAAGAGGCAACCACACATGAATGTTTCCCTCCCTCCCTCCCTTCCCCTCTCTCTAGAAATAATAAGTAAAATCTGTTTTAAAAATATGGATAGGTATTTATAGATACATGGAGTATCTATAAAATGTATAGATACATTTTAAATCAGGGTTAGTTATACTCTGTATCAACTTTTCTTTCTCAATCCTTTTTTTAATATTGAATAATTATTTTTTATCAAGGCAGCTGGACCCCATGGTGTATAATTGAAAAACTCTGCTGCTTCCCTTTCACCCTGCCCTTTCAATAATTCTTCCAATGTCCTGCATGGAATCTTTCACAGAGCCTTTTACTTTTCAAGTATTTTTTAGTCACACAAGTAGTCTTATTACAGGAGCGAAAATATCTTGTCCAGGATAACAATTGCAGCTCTAAAGTTTCATTCAAGCTAAAGCTTCTCTCCTCCCTCACCTCTCGCCTGCTTCACACACAGAGTTTGCTGTGACAAAGGGAGCTGTGCCTGGCTTCTCTAGATCCCTTTTACTCCTCAGAGCACACTCCTCCTCTCCCACTGGCTAGTTGCTATTTCTGACACCCCCACCCCAACCCACCCTACACACATACCAAGGGTTTGGTACAGGGGAAGAAATTAGGGGAAAAGAGCACAGTCTCTCATGATCATGGCAGGGTACTGTTGTCTTCTACAGTTGGTTCCCTATGGACATGGAGGTCTCACAAATGGCTCTTTCTCTCTTATGTCAACTTTGAGAGCTTTGTCATGACTCTGTTGCTGGGACTGAAGCCATGACCCTCCTCTGTTGGCTGCCTATGACTCCCTCTCCCCTTACCAGTCCTTGGCCTTCCAGAGGTTCATCCCATTTACAGTTCAGTCTCCTGGTGCCCTTTTCTCTCTGGGAACCCCTCATGAAAAGGATCCTTTTTAAATGACTCCAGGTCAATTTCCATCTAGGTGTACTTGACCACAGGATAATGCATTCATCTTTGCCCTGCTGGCAGCTCCTTCTCCATGCTGCCCAGGACAGCTAGTCAGCCAGCATCTTGCTTTTGGACACTGTCAGGTGGAAATTAGGACATCAGTCTCTATAGACTTCCAAACCCTGGAGTATATAAGCCAAATATTGGGAGGTGCTAATGGAGGCCTCTATCTCACTTGGCTTTAGGCGAAGGGAATGGACCCCTCTTTCTCCCAGCCCATGGGTAACTCTCCAACACAATCCCCATTCTCCTATATAGACTCACTGTGGATGATGCTGGCAGACTGATGCATAATCTCTTCCCAATACTCTGTGAGGGAAGGGGCTATCTGGCATCTATCGTCTTGCTTTCTGTTTTTGAAGCCTTTTCTGAAACTCCAAAGACAACAGACAGAATTTGATTAAATATCCTGTCACAACTGTTATGTCATCAATTCAAGAAACTTACTAGACTTCTGATGAAAATGGTGAAAATGGGTTAAGGCTTTCAAACACACACACACACACACACACACACGCCTACAGCAGACATACAGCAATGACAGATAAAACTTGAAAAGAGAAAAGTGAAGACATAGTCTTTCAAATAAGATAAACACCCTTGTGAATATGCTGAAGGTATAGGCCTCCTGGGCTTTGAAATAACTCCAGAAGCAAAGATAGCAGTCGGACATTTGGCTCCTGTGGACAGAGATTTAAGGGCCTTCTAGGAGGTGGAGGGCCTGGGCCAGGTTTTCAGCTTGAAGCCAAGAATATCCCAGCCACTACATGCAAGCTGAACAAAACTATTGCGAAACTTCTGCCTGGGGCTATAGCTTTAGGTAAAGCTGTGTGTCAAGTGGGTGGGAGGACAAAAATGTTGACAGGCCTTAGATGAAAACAGAGCATAAACACTCCCTGTTCGGTGGCTGGAATGACAATTCCCTGATATCATCAGTGTTTCTATATACCAGTAGTAACCAATTAGAAAATATAATTTGTCCCTGGCTGGTGTGGCTCTATGGATTGGGCACCAGCCTGTGAACCAATGGGTTGCCAGTTTAATTCTCAGTCAGGGCACAAGTCTGGGTTGTGGGCCAGTTCTCCAGTAGGGTGTGTGTGCGAGGCAAGGGCACAATGATATTTCTCTCCCTTTCTTTCTCCCTCCCTTCCCCTCTCTCTAAAAATAAATAAATAAAATCTTTAAAAATTTGTAAAAAAAGAAAATACAATTTTATGTTAAAGATGATAGATTCAATCCATGCATTTATCAGTGTTAAGTCCCTAAACCTCATTAAATGACAGTAAAGGTTTTATCTTTTCTTTTTAAATATTATTTATTTATTTATCATTAGAGGGGAAGGGAAGGAGAGAGGGAGAGAAATATCAAGGTATGGTTGCCTCTTGTGCGTCCCCTGCTGGGAACTGGCCTGCAACCTAGGCATGTGCCCTGACTGGGAATCAAACTATGGTTGTTTGGTTCACAGGCCCGCGCTCAATCCACTGAGCTACACCAGCCAGGGCTAAAGGGTTTTATCTTTTTTTAAGGTATAAATTTATACGTGCAACCTGGAAGTGTGAGGAAGGTAATGCCCCGTGGAGTGGAATTTTGATCAATGGGAGACAGAAGCCAATGAATAATTTCCCCCCATTTCTTCCCTTGTCTTACTTCTTCCAAGATGGTCTTGACATGAAGTTTGTCTATTGAGAGCACAGTCTCCGGATCCAGCAATCAGTTTAATATAGTGGCAGCCAGGCTAATGAAACGTCCTGTTGTGTCTCCTTTCTTTTCTGCTTCATGCACCCTGTTGCTCACATTTGTTCCCTAAACTTCCTAATGATAAAGTCAGGTTCTGGGTTCTGGAGTACTGAGGCTAACACAACTAACGAGGCAAATTTGACTTTATGAAAATTAAGAAACTCTGTCTATCGAAAGACACCATTCAGCAAATGATGTGGGAAAAGGTATATGCTACACATAAAAAGGACTCATAACCACAATATGTAAACAACAACTATTAAAAAATAAGAAAAAGACAGACATCCCAAGTGAAACACGGACAAACTATTTGAATAAGTGCTCAGAAGCAGAAATCCAAATGGCCGGTGAACTTCACTTACCAATCAGCCTCTCAGTACGCTACTGATCCCCCACTGCCATTACCACCCGTTCCCTGCTGCAGGTCTTCTCACTCCACTTGGACTCCGGCACTCTGTGCCAGGCTGCTGCTGCCAGCTGCCATCTTGGGAACACCCTTCTGAACCCACCCGTGCTCCGACATCCCACAGCAGTTCACCTCCATGGAACAGAAGCCCTTCTTACCCCTGTGGGCTTAACTCCTATTCCCAGGCTACCCTTGCCTGGACAAGCTCCTCACCCTGCTACGGATGACGAGCCCAATGATTCTTTCTCTAAGTAAGTGTGCCAAACGATGCTAGTCTCCCCCTAATATCCATGCCACCTTTATGGGTTTGTGTACCCCAGAAAAAGATACATGGAGTCCTAACTCCCAATACCTCAAAATGTGACCTTTCTTGAAGATAGGAATGCCCTAAATACCCCTGGATTGTTCACTTAAATTTTTTTTGTGTGTGTGATGTGAATGTTACCTCAATTTGAAGGGAAAAAAAAAGGCAAAGGAACAAAAAAAGATATGAATATACATGACAAAGGGAATGAGAAATAGAGGTAGCCAAGGAGGAACCTAATGATTCATACTCAGAACCCTGACTGTCTTAGAGATTCCAGGTAACTCTGAAGGTGGGGTTGGGGCCAGTGCTGGAACAGTCAAATTGGGTTTAAATTTGGCATAAGCAGCAGATGGATCCCTGACCTCTTCCTAGCCCCTGTGGCCAGATGACTGCTCCTTCTCTTTCCTGGCAGAAGATAGGAGATCACTTCTGAAGCAGCCTCCTCAGCAGAGCAGGATGATGAGACACTACATTGACCAAAGGACAAAAGCCTGGCCAGACCTCCCAATCCTTTCTTTACCTGCTTCCAGAATGCAAGCAAGCAGGTCCATATTTCTAGCCAGGAGACTGGAGGTTCTCCCTTGAAGAAACTGTATCATTCTAGAGAAAAGTTCTGTAAATGCTAACATTTGGGGAGCTCTGCAGTGAAGCCCACACCCAGCACCTAAGCTGCTCGGCTTCTTAGTGTTTCTCTTAACTCTAGGGGACAGCCAAGGATCACCCCTGAGAACGACCTCTACCTGAACATCAGAGATGGAAGGAAGGAGGGAAGGAAGGAGGGAGGGAAGGAAGGAAGGAAGGAAGACTCGGAGTAACAGAGAAAGAAAGGGGGCCAAAAGAAAATTAAAACTAAAAATAATATCCTCAAAAAGCTATGAGATGGTATTGTAATCATGAAACAAAGAAAATAGGCTACAAATGTAAAATGAGAAAGAGTGCTTGAAAATTAAAAATCTACTGGGCAAGATAACAATTTAAATTGAAGAGTGGAATTTAAAGACAAGGAAATCTAGAAAGCGGAACAAATGCCGATGATATGGACAAGAGAGGCAAACAAAAGTTTTAAAGATTAGATAATCAGTTCAGAAAATCTAATATAGGACTAATAGGAATTCCAGAGACATCAGGGCTAAAGGAGGGGAAGAAATTATCAAAGAAGTAAAATAATTTTTGAAGGCCCTTTGAATTCCCAATACAATGAGTAGATAAAGACCCCTCTAAAAGCCCATCAGAAGATAAAGAGAACTTCCTAAAATCCTCCAGAAAGAGAAAAACGCTGCAATAGAGGATCAGGTTTCAGAGTGGTACTGGACTTCTCAATAGGTACAATGCAGCAAAATATAGACTGAAAAATAATTTTCAATTTAGACCTAATAGCCAGCCAAACCACCTGTGGAAGCTCTTTAAAGATGGCTCCCAATGAATTAAACCTCCTAATAATTATACTGTTGGGTAGTCCCTTCCAACGCTGAATGTAGGCTGATCCATGATATGCACATTAACCAGCAGAATATCATGGAAATGACACTGTGCCAGTTCTGTGCCCGAACTTTAGGGGGCCTAGCAGGTTCCATTTTTTCCTTTTTAGAATGTTTTTACATGCCTAGCTTTTAGGTGTCTGAGGTGCTACATAAGAAGTCTAGCACTCTACCTGTAACAGGGTGTAGCCAGAAGGCCCCCCCAAAAGGAATTTGTAATGAGGTCCAGAACTCAGGGTGTCCAGGAAATATTGAAAATATAGGATGTCCTCACCCCCACAAGTCTGAACTGGAGGATGGGACACATGGAGTGGGGCGGGGTGAGGGGGAGCAT
The DNA here is from genome assembly GCA_004027735.1 of Carollia perspicillata. Classification (NCBI taxonomy): domain Eukaryota; kingdom Metazoa; phylum Chordata; class Mammalia; order Chiroptera; family Phyllostomidae; genus Carollia; species Carollia perspicillata. The sequence goes on from PVKM010005116.1 coordinate 31,487, forward strand.
TGAGAGTTGTTCTGCATAGCAACAGTTTTGCAACTAACCTCCAGCACGGTCATTTAACATATCTATAACTCTTAATTGGTTTCAAAGACATGTTAAATAGCTGTGGCTATACTTTGAGCCAGGGAGATGGGAGTGACTTCCCCCCAGGATGTAACTGGGAAGCAACTCCCCTGGTCACAGCGCCTGCGTGAAAGCTTAGAGAAGGTTGGCTCTACGCTATGGGCCACGCCTGCCCAGATTCACTATGGCATCCCAGTAAAGCTGGAAAAATATGGGAATGCTAGCAAGTGTAGCCAATTGTGGGTAGAGTTGGAAATGGAGCTGCAGAGGAAGATTGGTGCTGGGATTTAAACCCAGGCGCGACAGCCATGTGAAGGGGAACTCATGCAGCTTTGGAGAGAGAGGGAGAACTATATGGCTTTGGGGCTCCCTTTGCCACACACAGCTTAGGAAGCCAGGAAGCAAGAAGTAGCAGCAATGCAGAGCTCTCTCTAAGCAGTTTGGAGGAATGCAGGAGAAACACTTCAGGAAGGAAAGGGGTGAAAGGACTCTTGCTGGTGGACCAGGAGAAGGTGCCATGTGGGTTTGGACTAAGAACTGGAGATCCCAGTGACACAGCTGATGGTGCTGGGAACCAAGGGAGGCCTACCAGCCGAGCATGGATTGGAACTGGGGGCTACCTGAGCCATGGACTTCTATTTCTTTTCCTGAGATACAGTACCCTGGACTGAGGAAAGGGGGGAAGAAAGGACTATGTGTGTTTGTGGGTGTTTTAAGGGACCTTGGGATTTTAATGAAGACAGTAAGTCATTACTCTAAGTGTGTATAACTTTTAAATTCTTTTCCTTTTCACCAATCTCTGACATTGAGAGCTATAATTCCCTGGTGGCAGGCAAGATGAACCTAGTACAGGGCGTCCCCAGGAGAAGGGGGATCCATTTAATAATAGCATTTTGTCCCCATCCCCCCACCCCATGGGTCCATTCTGTAACCTGCCGGACAACACAGGGAGAGAACATAGACAGGCAGATAGACAGACAGACAAGAGGCAGAGACTTAACATCCCAGTATCCAAGAAGAAACAACACAAGAGGATATGCAAGCTTTTCATATGCATATGCTTATCAAATGTCTACTGGCAACACACTTGCTAAAATCTCACTGACTACAGCAAGTCAAGTGACCAAGGCCAGAGTCAATGTGGGAGGGGACTACACAAAGGCAAATGAGTACCTGAAGGTATGGTTCATTAGGGATCACTAATCTAACACAATGGTTGTGATATCAAAAGGGATTTCAGATTTACAAATGAAATTGAACCCTGACCAGGGTGGCTCAGTTTGTTGGCCATCGTCCCCACAAAGTGAAAGGTCACCCGTTTGATTTCCCAGTCAGAGTCAGGGCACGTGTCTAGGTTGCAGGTTTGGTCTCCTGGTCAGGGTACATAACAAGAGCAACCAGTCAATGTTTTCTCCCTATCTTTTTCCCTCCCTCCCCCGCTCTAAAATAAAGAAACATTTTCAAATAAAATTGAGTTATAGAAAATAAGGAGGGTTTTATTTCTTACCTGAATTGTGAATCAAAAATAACACCTGTTGTGCTCCTTTTACATCTGAGATTGTATTAATCAGAGTTCTCCAGGGAAACAGAACCAATAGGGAAGAGGGAGATTTTTTGGGGGGAAAAGAAAACAACAACCAGGAGATTGTTGCAACATGAAAATAGTCTAAGAACTGACTTGAGCCCTGGCTGGTGTGGCTCAGTCAATGGTGTGCCAGCCTGCCAACCAATGGGTCGCCGGTTCAATTGTTCAATTCCCAGTCAGGGCACATGCCTGGGTTTCTGGCCAGGTCCCCAAGCAGGGCAGGGGTGCATGAGAGACAACCACATATTGATGTTTCTCTCCCTCTCTTCCTCCTTCCCTTCCCCTCTCTAAAAATAAATAAATAAATAAAATCTAAAAAAAATTTAAGAAAGAAAGAACTGGCTTTCTCACTAGGATTTCAGGAGAGAGAGGTTTTTTGTTTTGTTTTGTTTTGTTTTAATAAGGTGTTGGCGTACACAATTATGGAGGCAGAGAAGCCCCAAGATCCGTAGTTGGCAAGCTGGAGACTCAGGATAGTGTCAACGTAAGAAACATCCAAACCTGTAAGAATTTTTATGAGTTTATTTGAGTCAAACTGATGACAGTTGCTGGGGAGCAACATCTCAGTGGATTGAGGGAATGCTCCCGAGACTGGCAGTTCTGCACCCTGCTTTGTGCATTGCAGTAAAAAAAGAGGGCCTCAGCGAGTCACATGGGATCCGTCGGTGATAGATTAGGGAGGCAGGGGAAAGCCAAGCAGGGAAACTTCTGGGGCTGGATAAAAAGTAAAATGATACACACGCACTTCTTACACATAGATGGGTACAGGACAGTTTAACAGTCAATAACAATGAGAGGATTTGTGGTCTCTGCTCTGGTGCGGCATCTGTGCTTTGAGGGGTCAGGGAAATTATTCTGACATTCCAAAGCTATGTTATCGTAGATGCAAAAAGGCAACAGACAAGCTTAATTAAGGTAAAGACTGACTTTCATCAGGGAACATTCTAGCCTAGGACATGACCACCTACCATAAACTGCTTTTAGTTAATAAGTTTTCATTTCAGACCATCCTTTGTAGTTACTTTAGGTCTCTGAGTTAATAAGGCTGCCACACAGGCCTTGTCTGAGCTTGTCAGGTTTAGTATGTGGCCCCTTTCTTCCAGAAGAGCCAATGATATAGCTCTATCCTGGAAACTGGAAGGCTTGTGACCCAAGAAAAGCCAATGTTTTGGGTTGAACCCAAAGGCAGGGAAAACTGGTGTCCTAGCTCAGCAGTCAGGCTGGAGTAGTTCCCTCTCACTTGTGGGAGGGTCAGCCTTTTTGTTCTGTTTAGGCCTCCAGCTGATTGGATGAGGTCCACTCACATTAGGGAGAGCAACCTACTTCACTCAGTCTACCAATTACAATTTAAATATCATCCATCCTTGCTGGTGTGGTTCAGTGGGTTGAGTGTCAGCCTGTGAACTGAAAGGTGACCAGTTTGATTTCCAGTCAGGGCACATGAGGGCCAGGCCCTCAGTTGGGGGCATGCAAGATATGATGTATGTATCATGATGTATACATACATCATGCAACCGATATGATGTATCTCTTGCACATTGCTTTTTGTCTCCTTCTCTTTCCCCTTCCTTCGCCCCTCTCTCTAAAAGTAAATAAATAAAATCTTTAAAAAATAAAAAAATTAATCTCATCCAAATACACTCTCACAGACACACCCATAATAATATTTGAACAAATATCTGGGTACCTCATCACCAGTCTAAGTTAACACATAAAATTAACCATTATTCAGACTTTGTCATTAGTCAAAGTTTATATGTCAGATTTTCTCCTCCCTTAGAATGAGTTCTTTCCCAAGAATGGTCCCCAGACTAGTCTACCAGGCCCTCCTGGTAGAGTAGTAGGCCCTCCCTACTGGTTCATCAGACCTGCTTAGGCAGGAATGAATCTCAAGGCATACATAGCTTGGATTTTCTTTACATTATCAATAGTTGTCAGGTGAGCTAAATTCTGAGAGATTAATAATTATACTTCAACTTTCTTACCTTCAAAGTGCTTATGGTCAAGTTGGGACCAAAAAATTGTAACATGAGAAGTTAAATTATAATGTTCTTTTTTGGTATACCATAATTAGTTGTGGTCATCACAACAAATTCACCCTTCTCTGGGAGCTGCCTTCCCCAAAAGACATGTCACTTCCAACCATGTTTGTGCTCTGTGATACCACTCCCTCCCTGGTCATAGTTGATTGAAGCATGGATGGACAGCTGACTGAAGCTGAGCCGGTCGTTTCTTTTCTCCTGGGAGTTTTGCATTGAGAGACACCGATGCACAGAACCGTTGCAAGCTGAGTAACATTATTGGCAATGGTCTGCATAACTCCAGCTGCTTAGATTTATAGGCTACCCTGGTTACTTTTCTTCTCAATATCTGATTATTAAATTTTTTCCTGGACTTCATGAGATAATTCTGGAATATTTTCCAATACCACCAAGCAATTTTCAAATTCTCCAACCAACAGGATGTCCTACAAATTTAACTAAATTCTAATACCCGAAGATAGCGTCAGATCCCATGGCTTAAGGGCTCAGTCCCACAAGACTGCCCCCACCTCTGACAACAATCAAAGTCCAGATTGTCACCTGTATTTCTGACTGACTGGCTATAAATCAGAGGTTCTTGCAATCCTCTCCTGGGGCTCAATCATTTGTTAGAATGGTTCACAAAGCTCAGGAAAACATTTACATATGTTTACTGGCTTATTGTAAAGGATACAGATGAACAGCCAGATGAGTGAGGTCCAGAAGGGTCTAAGCACAACAGCTTCTGTCTGTGTGGGACTGGGGTGGGCCACTCTCCCAGCACATGGGTTGAGTTTACCAACCTAGAAGTTCATCAAATCTTGTTGTTCAAGACTTTATAGAGCTCCTGCAGCCCACCTTCTTGTTCTCCCCAAAGGCTGGTTGATGCAGCTGAAAGTTCCAGCCTTATAATCACTTGGTCTTTCTGTTGACCAGCCCCATTCTAAAATGATTTAGAGAACCCATTCTAAGTTACCTCATTGTAATAACTGAGATGTACTCGTAAGGGGCTCCTAGGAATAACCAAAGACACTTCTATCACTCAGGAAATTCCAAGGTTTTTAGGAGTTTTGTGCCAGAAACTGGGGACAAAGACCAAATATATTTCTGAGCAGACCATGATAACCTAACAACCTTCTGTATTAGATAGGGTTCTCCAGAGAAACAGAACCAATAGGATGTGAATACATACAGAGAGATTTATTATAAGGGCAGGAACATGGTTAGGTTCTGTTCTGTAAAGATGGGGCCCTCAACTTTCAGATGCTCACAGATTCATTTTTCTGGACCGGTTCAAGATATCCATAAAAAATAAAAAACATATCGTGAGGTGGTGAATCATTAAGTCCAATTGGTATAGACAAGAATTCTGCATATGGAGACCTTTTTGAGGACTGGGCTGGCCAAAGAAGGCTACTCTCTTCTGTTCTGAGAAAAGGTTACCGTGTAATGCTCTTGGGTGATTCTTGAGGTAGCCAGGATACAATTTGGCTTGAATTCTGCACTTTTAGAGGGGAGCAGCCAAAGACACATTTGGCAAGGCAGCTTGGCATCAGCCTGGTGAGAACCTTAGATTCCAGAGTAAGGAGCTAATAGTTGGCCCTACAGTAGTGGGGAAGCCTTTGGAGGTTTTTGCAAAGGATGACCAAAAAAAAAGTAATCTACCCTTTCTGTGTTTTAGGAAGAAGAAATTGATAAGTGTGAAGAGAGAGAGGAAGGGGTAAGGCAGGCTGGGAGGCTGTGTAACTCAGGGTTGTTAGTTGGAAGCACAAAAGAAAAACTCTGACTAACTTACACACAAAAAAATGGTTGAATGTAAGTTGTGCTCTTCACATTATTGATAGGAAATCTACAGACCAAAGCTCAGAAAATCCCTCTTATGGCCCATGGTCTACACACATTCTTCTCCCCAACTTAATCTTCCAAAAACGAATTCTCCTATCTAACACACTTCAAATATTCCTTATACAAACTAAAGTCACTCACTACTTCCTCCAAAAAAGGCAGCCTGGGGTTTCCAGTCCCTGCATCCAGCTCCAAGCCCAGTGTTTCCGAGACACCCACTTCTAGTTCTGCCCATTCTGATCCTGATAGTTCTGTAGACTAGCTTGTAAAGTTACCAATCACCGACACACCATTTTTAAGGGGAAAGAGAGAAAAAAAATGAAACTTCATCTAGATATATGAATATACTCAGGGAAAAACAAAAGGAAATATGGGTAGAGACTATAGTTCTCATTTTCACAACTGACTATAAGGATGTGGCTATTTATGACTTCTACCCTCTCTACTAGTTCCATGTTTCCTTTGCCTTTAGGTAGAAGTTCAGCTGGCTAGTGCTCATCACCCAGCATGTGTCCAAAATCTCTTTTCAGAAGGATCCGTGCCCTTGGTGGTCCTGCTTATTCAAGGGATTGAAGGAGTCTTTCATTAGCTTCTGTACTGGACACAGCCATATGCGGATGTACCCAGGAGGCCCCCTGGGTCCCATTCGTATGCCTCTTGACCCATTGTGTAGTCACAATCTCATTCCTTCTTGAAAATTGGGATTAGTGATTCTTGTCAATACTGTAATTTCTATTTTTCTCTTTTTATTCACTTCAGAGAGGAGCCCAAAATGGCTACATGGCAATTTGACCCTCAACTGCTAGGCCTACTGGTTGAATCTGCCCCACCAGCAGAGCTCAGAGTTGATGGATGATGTGGTAGGCAGACAATTTAGGTCTCTTAAAACCTGTGAATATATTAGTTTGCATTGAAAGAGGGAATTAAAGTCATAGAAGGCATTAAGGTTGCAAATCAGCTGACCTATAATGGGGAGATTATATTGTATTATCCAGGTGGTAACCACAAGTGGTTACCTTGTAAATGAAAGGAAGAGGCAGGAGAGTCCATGTCAGTGATGAAGCATAATAAAGATTTGACAGGGACTGCTGGTCAGGATGGCAGCATAAGCAGACATGGCTTGACTCTTCACACAACCACATCAAAATTACAACCAAAATATAGAACACCCATTGTAACCAGAAAAGACACCAGTGTTCGTGCTGCCTGTCACTACCAAATCCAATAAGCAATGACAATGATTGAATCTTTTATGGATGCTTTATTCAGATGGCCAGCAATCCTGAGAAGGTGGGTTCATACCCTAACAAACCATCTTGTCTTTTCTTTCCAGGCCAGACCTTTTATCAGGTGGGGGTGGGTGGATAAACAAGGTGTAGTGAGGGCTTTGAAATTCAGGGAGGATTAGGTGAGCAGCATTCCTGTTCCCAGGGGAGGGTGGTCATCTGCTCTCCCCAGAACACAAAGGTCTGGATGGCCCCAAGCAGTAATTTTCTATCAGTGCCCCAGGATTCGGCTGTTTTCCCAGGAGCCAGGATGGGCCTTATCTGTAGTTTCTGAAATAAAATCTTTAACATACATATTACTTTCTAGACTTATAACTTTTTCCTTAAGCTAAAATTTTCCAAGTCTTGAGTCCCCTATCACCATCACTCAGAACTGTCACAAATCAAGTTCAATGGAAGTGTGACAATTACAGAATTAAAGAAACCACATCCATCCAGACTGGTAGGAGGGGCATAGATGAGGGGCATATTGGGCTGGCCCCATACCCACATGTGGTGGATAGAAATTTTGGAGGGATGTCTAGGGAGCAAGGACTCTCAGCCCCACACCAGACCCCCTAGCCCAGGGTTCTAGTGCCAGGAAGATAAGTCCCCACAACTTCTGGCTGCAAATAAACAGCAGGGATTGAGTTGCTGGAAGAAACTTCTGGAGCCCCAAGCAGTTCCTCTTAAAGAACCCATACACTAACTCATATATTCAGACTCACTTCCTCTCAGCTCCAGCAGCAGAGTAGCAGCTTGAAAGGCACCAGTGGCATACAGGGAGAAAGTGAAGTGGCATCAAGTGACCGGCATCAAGGTCAGCAAAAGCCATTGTCCCTTTTCTAAACCCTCCCCGCAGACAGCCAGCAAGCTGGTGCCATATCTGACTCCATCAGCCTGGCTAGACCTGTCTTGGAAATTGTCAGAGACTCTGCCCCATCCAACTTACAGGGCCACCCAAGCTACTTTCCATGTGAATGGCAGGTCTTGCCTCAAGCTTTACAATTTACTAAATCCTATCCAACAAGCAGCAGCTGGCTTCAGTGAGCCCTAGTGGCAGCCAGCTCAGATTCATAGCTTTGCTAAACTTGGGAATCTCCAAGCCCAGCATAAGTAGCAGCCACCTCAGATTGCTTTATAGCTCAGGCAGAGTGCCCTGGGCAAAACACAGGTGGGGGTTGACCTTGGCCTGCATCACTCAGGAAACTCCAGGGCCAGCGCACCAAGTGGACAGCTACAGACCATAGCACCACCATCCTGCCCCTGCACAGTGGATCCTCCACCGAGGGTGGAGGTTGATGGTCAGTAGTCACAGACAGTCCTTGCAGCTGACTGGCCTGGCCAAATCCCTCCTGTTGATCTGCCAACAGCATCCAAGGCTCATCTACAAGAGGAGGGTGTCCTTAGCCCACACAAAGGGTGCACCTCAGCTTAGGTGAGAGGGGAAGCTGCGCCACTGGACCCTATAGGACACCTACCACATTAAACCATGCTACCAAGACATGGAGTCAAAGCCGCTCTACCTAATACACAGAGACAAACACAGGGAGGCTGCCAAACCTAGGAGACAAAGAAACATGGCCCAAATGAAAGAACAGATCAAAATCTCAGAAAAAGAGTTAAATGAAATGGAAATAAGAAATTTATCAGATGCAGAGTTCAAAACATTGGTTATAAGGATGCTCAAGGAACTTGGTGAGGACCTCAACAGCATAAAAAAGATCCAGTCAGAAATGGGTACACTAATTGAAATAAAGAACAATTTGCAGGGAATCAGCAGTACAGTGAATGAAGGCAAGAATCAAATCAATGATTTGGAACATAAAGAACTAAAGACAACCAATCAGAAGAACAAGAAGAAAAAAGAATCCAATAAAATGAGGATAGTATAAGCAGCTGCTGGGACAACTTCAAGAGGTCAAACAGTCGCATCATAGGGGTGCCAGAAGGAGAAGAGAAAGAGCAAGAAATTGCAAATCTATCTGAAAAAACAGTGGAGGAAAACTTCCCTAATTTGGTGAAGGAAATATATGGGCACATCCAGGAAGCACAGAGAGTTCCGGACAAGATGGATGCAAAGAGGCCCACTCCAAGAAACATCATAATTAGAATGCCAAAGGTTAAAGATAAAGAGAGAATCTTAAATGCTGTAAGAGAAAAGTAGTTAGTTACCTAAAGGGGAGTTCCCATAAAACTGTCAGCTGATTTCTCAAAAGAAAATTGACAGAGCAAAAGGGATTGGCAAGAAATCTTTAAAGTCATGAAAAGCAGGGACCTACTTTTACTGGATAGAGCCAAGATTGCTCTATCCAGTAAAGCTGTCATTTAGAATCGAAGAGAAGATAGGACTTCTCAGACAAGAAAAAACTAAAAGTGTTCACCATCACCAAATCATTATCATATAAAATGTCAAAGGGACTTATTTCAGGAAAAGAAAATCAAAACTATGAATAATAAAATGGCAAAAAATACATTTTCATCAATAATTGAATCTAAAAAAAATAAATTAAGCAAACAAGAACAGAGACAGAATCATGGATCTGGAGAACATTTTGACGGTTGCCAGATGGGAGGGGGATGGGAGAGAATGTGTGAAGAGGTGAGGGGATTAAGGAGTACAAATAGGTAGTCACAGAATAGCCATGGGCATGTAAAGTACAGTACAGGAAATGGAGTTGCCACAGAATGTACGCATGACCCATGGACATGCACAATGGTGGGGGGATTGCCTGAGGGAGTGGGGGTGCTGGGTAGAGGGGAGAGAAGGGGGGAAAATCAGAACAACTGTAACAGCATAATTAATAAATTATAATTTTAAAAAATTTGACAAGCCATTTCTGCCTTTGAAGATGGAAGGGAGCCATGAGCCAAGGAATGTGTGGTGCCTCTAGAAGCTGGAAAAGTCAAGGCAGCAGATCTACCCTGAGCCTCCCAAAGTATCACAGCCATAATGACATTTAATTTTAGCTCTGTGGGAACCATTTTGAGACTTCTGACCTCCAGAACTGTTAGGTAATATATGTGTTGGTTTGGGCCACTACATTTGTGGTGATTTGTTCCAGGCGAAAGTATAAGTTTAAGTGGCACCGCCTCACTTATACCCTCATCCTAGACTTACGAATTCTGAGTATGAGAGAAATAGCGCCGCTGTAATTGGTCACTGGTTCAGAGCACATGACACTTTCTGTAGGATAGCACTCTAATATTACAAGATCTTGTCTTCCAGTTAGCAAAATAACTAGACTTCAACAGGTTTATTCTATAAGGCCCAACTAAGGAATCCCATGAGGGTTTGGCTTGTGTATCCCAACTACCTCACTTCTTTCACTACGAATTTCCTTGGTCAAGAGCAGTGTTGTGTGATATGTTAACACAAGGTATTTAGCCCTGGCTGGTGTGGCTCAGTGGACTGAGCGCCCACCTGCAAATCGAATGGTCGTTGGTTCGATTCCCTGTCAGGACACATGCCTGGGTTGCAGGTCACGTCCCCAGTTGGGGGCAAGCAAGAGGCAACCAATTGATGTTTCTCTCACACATCAATCGATGTTTCTCTCCCTCTCTTTCTCCCTCCCTTCTCCTCTCTCTGAAAAGAAATACATTTAAATATATAGAAATACATATGTTTATTTCTATATATTTATTTATATAAATATAAATATATATACATAGACATTTAAATGCCATATATATATATATATACTCATAGTATAGAGGCTAAAAACTATAAGTTTGAGATCCTGTTGCAGTTAGGGTTCCAGATGTGATTGAGATTCTGCCAGTCAGATGCATTTATGTGAGACTTGAATTTAAACCCGAATTAACCGAGTTAAGTGGAGAGGAGGCAGAGTGTGAAGTGTCCACTTGGCTGCTGTGGATTACGGCAGAGGAGTGTGGATCTGTGGTTCCCAGTTTGCTGACTTGGTGGTTTCCTGTGGTGGCAGTCACAGCTTACCCGAGCACAGGAGAATCAGTGAGGTTCTGGAGACAGAGAGTTGCTCCTGCAAGCTCCACATAGAACTTATTCCTCCAGCCCTTGCAAATATTACATAATCCTTGGGAATAAATCCTTTTCCCCTAAACTGGGTGTAGAGTATCGTGGTCTGCAACGGAAGCCTGACAGATATTCTCACATTTGGGACCTCTTCTGAGAGTTTCATCCACATTGTTGTTCTCCAAACTTAATTTCAATATTATTCCTAATCCCTCATCTAGCTAAACCAGTAAGAATTTATTTAAGAATCAGTGCAGATTCTTTTTTTAAGATTTTACATATTTATTTATTTTAGAGAGAGGGGAAGGGAAAAGGAAAAAAAGAGAGAAACATTGATGTGAGAGAGAAACATCGATTGGTTGCCTCTTGTACATGCAACCGAGGCACGACTGAGAATCGAACTGTTGACCTTTGCTTTGTAGGGTGTTACCCACCAGAGCCGTCCGTGTAGATCAGTGCAGATGCCTTCCCTCAGGCCCTCTCACCTGGGAAAACGAGACAGATAGATATATTTCTTGAGGTCCTGACTATTCGAAATGTCCTTCAGGGGCACCCTTGATTGAGGGCCATAATTTTGCAGGAGTCCATTTCTTTCTAATGCTCGCGTATTGGGTAAGACAGCAGACAGTTGGTAACAGGGCGCATCTCCTCATGTCATGGTGGTAAAAGAGGTGGTAACATAGCAGAAGAAGGGGTATGGTAAGTGAGCCACTTGTGTCTTCACAATCTGCTCAAGCCTCATCTTATATATATCATTTCCACTTGAGGATGGATCCATACTCAGTTTCATACCTAGGAAGACCACATAGTAGCCAGCTCGTGATGACCAATTTGAGTTCCGTCATCATTCTGTGTCCAAGGCCCAGCCACAAGCTGAGATCGGATTCTCAAAGGGAGGCTATTTACTTGCCAGAGGTCATGGTCAAAGGGCCTCTGCTGAGATTCTCCTGTCAGAATCTGACAGGCCATACAGTAACTCAATCTGCCACAAACACTGTAGGTGTCAATAGGATAATAAGGACCAAGCTGCACTGCAGACTGGACCAGCTAGAAAACCTCCTCTTTCTATGAATCTTACTCAAATGTGGCTTCAACTCAGGTGACCAGGTTAGGAGGTCAGAACAGTACACCGAGCTATGGTAAACATTGTGTCTAAACTCACCTGAGTGGTGTCTCTGTTATTTCATTTAGTTTAGATAGCACAAAGCAAAGCAACTTGTCTTTCACTCTGGAGGGGGCACTTATATACAAAACCACAAAACTCCAGGAATCTTCAGTGAAGCGAAGGCCTCTGTATACTGTGGCGTCTCTGACCTTTGGTATGTACGTGGTCCCTAGAGCATGTGAGGAATCTGCTGTTTTATACTCAGCTAGTCCTGTCAGCCAGATGTCACCAGTTCAGTGGACCAGTTCTGTCTTATCTGGCTACAAATCAGGGGCTCCCACATCCCTCTTCTCAGGCTCCATAATTTGCTATCACCAACTCACAGAACCCAGGGAAACACTTTACTTACTATTATCTGTTTGTTATAAAGAATACAAATGAGTTCTGGCTGGTGTGGCTCAGTGGATTGAATGCCAGCCTGCACACTGAAAGGTCTCTCTCTGGTTTGATTCCTAGTCAGGGCACACGCCTGGGTTGCAGGCCAGGTCCCTGGTTGGGGGCGTGTGAGAGGCAGCCACTCAATGTGTCTCTCACACATCAGTGTTTCTCTCCCTCTCTTTCTCCCTCCTTTCCCATCTCTCTAAAAATAAAATCTTTAAAAGACAAAGCATACAAATGAACTGCCTGATGAAGAGACACATAGGGTGCAGCCCAGAAGGGTCCTGAGCTCTGCGTGCCACCCTCCCGGCACATGGATGTATTCACTAACCCAGAAGCTCTCCACATCTCAGAGTTCAGGGACTTTTATGGAGGCTTCACCATAGAAGCATCATTGATTATTAACTCAATCTCAGCCTCTCTCTCTTCTCCAGAAGATGGTGGTGAACCTGAAAGTTTCAAGCTTTTAATCACGGCTTGGTCTTTCTGGTGATCACCCCCATCCTGAAGCTATCCAGGAGCCCGCCACGAGTCAAAACACAGTTCCTTAGAACAAAGCACACTTCAATCATCCAGAGAACCCCAAGGGAGTTAGGAGCTCAGTGTAAGATGCTTCTAGCATTCCCATCACTCAGGAATTACAAGGGTATTAGGAGCTCTGTGTCAGGAAGTGGGGGCAGAGACCAAATATATATTTCTTATTATGTCACAACCAGCAAGATATCTTGTGAAATGGGCAAGATAGTCAAGACTCATATGTACTAAACCGTGGTGGAGCCAGAGAATGTATATAATCATGAGACAATATGTAATATCTATTGTTATGTATTTTATCTGTTGTTTTTTGTTAATTATGCCAAAGAAAAAGACTTCAGTAGCTCAATATCCTCTTTGTGTCCCTCAAGTAACACTCCCCCCAAGAAGATTAAACCGCTATTCCAACTTCTATAATATCTTTGATTAGCTTTTCATATTCTTGAACTTTATATACCAGCAGTGTATGAGCATTAGAATTACTCCTCATTTTTGCCAAATTTTTGGTATTGTTGGTTTTTCTTCTTAATTGTAGCCTTTCTAGAGGTAGTGTTGTTCTAATTGTGCTTTCTTAGATTCTACATTTCTCTATTTGGCATCCATTAACCTTAGGGCCACACTAACAGCCAAAATTGTTTGCATCTTCCCTGCAGGCCAGCTTTGGTGAGCGTGCAAACATCATATTACAAATTCCTCAACAAATTCCAATTTTGCATCCCCAACTCTGTCTTTTATCTCACCTCCACACATCAAGCCAGTATTTCCCCTGCCCTAAATCCCCCAGGGCTAGGCACCAGGCACCTACAGCCCACTCCTACAGTCCAGAGCTTGCTGGTGTCATTCCAACCGGCCAGTTCTAATCTGTTTACCTTAGCGAGCCTCGTCTCTCTTGCAAAAACCTCAATAAAGGCTGTGGCCCATGCTTTCCCATCACTCCACTTTCTGCTTCCTGACCACAATACCATGTGGCCCTGCATGTGTGCCCCCTTCTCCTGGGAACGTTACATAATAAAAAACTTCTTTCAGTGCCATTAGCCTCTCCATGTTCTCACTCAGTCACATTTGTGCATCTTGTAGACACAATTGATTCAAGTACTATATCATTGTTGTTTTAAGTTCCGTGTCCTTAATGACAAATGAGATCGAGCATCTTTTAATATTGGTTTATTGGTCATTCGGATACCCTCTTGTGATTGCTTGTTTGATTCTCTTGCCCACTTTTCTACTGGATTGTCTCTCTTTTTTTTATTGATTTTTAGGAGTTCTTTATATATTCTGCTATGAGTCATTTGTCAGTTATACATATTGCAAATGTTTTTCCCATATAGTGTCTTGCTTTTTTACTTTCTTAATGGCATTTTTTGATGTCTTATCAACTCCTTCATTTTAAAATTGCTACTTTAAACTCATGTAGATAAACAGTTTGAGAAATAAGTATTCAGTGTAAAAACCCAGGAGACTGACAACCCCAATTTATAAATTTTCATAAACAATAATGTTGAAAGAAAATTTTCTGATACAGATGTTTTTCTCTATAGTCCCAGAAAAATTAAAAACTCCTTGAGTCAAGGAGGCAAAGGGAAGTCAGGGGTAAATAAAGAACTTGGACTTTGAGGTATTCAAGAGTGGGTGACTTGCACCTCAACTCCCCTCCCTCCCTGGCCATACGCGGAAACATAGACATGGTAATGTGCCCTAAGCAGGCAAAGAGGGCACAAGGCAGCCGCTTACATTTCCTGAGACTTCCCAGTGTTTCCAAAGAATAGTGTTTCAGCTTGAGCCAGCAACTCATGCAGGACATGGATGAGTCTTAGGGAGATCTCAGGATCAACAAGAGCCAATGTGAGACCCAATATAAGACTGAGTTATCAAGGGAGACCCTGCTCAGTCTTGACTGAGCCAAGCAATTAGACCAACATCTCATTGCATGGAGACCTCAAGGGCAGTTCCCAACAAGGTTCCCAGGGATCAGAAAGACAGAAAACTGTTTCAGAAGCCAAGTGTGCCAGGAGGTCACATAGCGCTTTCACACTTCCTGAAGATGTATTAGTAAGAAGCAAGAGGAGGAGGAGACTCTCTAAGGACCTGAGAATTTGCTTGAAAGCGTTGTTTTACCAAGAAGAGGCTGTTTAAACTGAAAGAGATGGAGAGTCTGTTAGCTGGCAAGTTGAAGTTACCAACCAACTAGAGGTATCAGGGTTGTGAAGATTTGATCAGTTATAGAAAATAATGTACATTTTCTTGGCACATGTGATGTTGTTATTTTTTAACCACGCTATTATTATAAGTGTAAATGATTCTTATGCTTTCCTGCCTCTGTAGGGAGCCTCTTTCACAATTAGTCCCATTCATTCATTTATACGAGGCCAGGCTCAATCTCTTTGTGATAATAAAAAACGGAGCAGAGTTAGGGGGGGTTATGTTTTACAGTATGCCAATCCTCTTCTGATTTGAGAAGACAGTATTTATACTTACAGTAGTTGTATAGGAACATAAAATATCAATTAGCACAATATTATTTGGGTGATAAATCAAGGACACGATCAAGTAAGAAAATTAATAAGAATGATAAATTTATTTTGAAAGTAATTTTCCCAAGAAAAAGTCTTACATTCATTCAAGTTATACTTCCAAGGACATATTTACATTAAGAGAGAACAGAGCAAGTTGATAATAGTTATGAATAGTCACTGAGTCTCCATTTGCACTAGTAGAAAATGAAAACAAGATTGACATTTTTGTAAATGATCCTATTCTAACACCTTATCAAATCATATTCCTTGAACTTATATTATAATGCAGAATGATATTTCTTCCTCTGTTGCTGCAAGGAAGAGGAAACATCTTCATTTCTTTCATTAGAAATGTCTTTCTGTTGATTTTTGAATCTTGCTTTTAAAGGCCAGGCTCCGGAATTTCATTAGTTTGCATTAAAAGCTAAATTCAAAAGGAAAATCTTAAATAAACAACCTAATCCCATATCTAAAAAGATTAGAAAAACAACAACAAACAAAGCCCAGAGCACGTAGAAGGAAGAAAATAATCAAGATCAGAGCAGAAATAAATGACACAGACACTAAAAAACAATTCAAAAGATCATTGAATCCAGGGGTTGGTTCTTTGAAAAAATAAACAAATTGACAAACTTTTAATCAGACTCATCAAGAAAAAAAAAGAGAGGATACAAATAAACAAAATCAGAAATGAAAGGGGAGACATAATAACTGATACCACAGAAATACAAAGGATTGTAAGACATTACTATGAACAACTATATACCAAGAAACTGAACAACCTGGGCAAAATGAGTATATCTCTAGAAACATACAGTCTTCTAAAACTAAATGAGGAAGAAGCAGAAAACCTGAGTAGACCAAATACAACAGTGAAATTGAAGCAGTAACCAAAAAACTCCTGGCACACAAAAGCCCTGGACCATGCCCTGGCTGGTGTAGCTCAGTGGTTTGAACAGGGGCCTGTGAAGCAAAAGGTCACTGGTTCAATTCCCAGTCAGTGCACATGCCTGGGTTGCAGGCCAGGTCCCCAGTAGGGGACACATGACAGGCAACCACACATTGACGTTTCTCTCCCACTGTTTTTCCTTCCCTTCCCCTCTCTCTAAAAATAAATAAGTTAAATTTAAAAAAAAAGCCCTGGACCAAATGGCTTCACAGGGCAAATTTTACCAGTCATTCATGGAAGAACTAACACCTATCCTTCTCAAACTATTCCAAAAAATTCAAGAAGAGGGAAGATTTTCAAACTCTTTTTATGAGGCCAGTATTATCCTAATTCCAAAACCAGCTTAAGATACAACAAAGAAAGAAAAGTCCAGGCCAACATCTATGATGATCATGGATGGAAATACCCTCAACAAAATAGCAAACTGGCTGTGGCTGGTGTGGCTCAGTGAATTGAGGACCAGCCTGTGGACCAAAAACTTTGCCAGTTCAGTTCCTGGCCAAGGCACATGCCTGGGTTGTGTGCCAGGTCTCCAGTTGGGTGCATGGGAGAGGCAGCTAAACAGTGTTTTTCTCGCACGTCAATGTTTCTTTCTCTCTCTTTCTCCCTCTTGTCGCTTCTCTCTAAAAAGGAATAAATAAAATCTTTAAAAATATATTAGCAAACTGGATCTAGCAATACATCAAAAAGATTATACACCATGATCAATTTAGTTTTATTCCAGGGATGCAAGGAGGGTATAATCCACAAATCAATAAATGCAATACACTACATAAACAAATGAAGGACAAAAATCACATGATCATATCAATAGATGCAGAAAAAGCATTTGATAAAATCCAGCACCCATTTATGATAAAAACGCTCAGCAAAATGGGAATAGAAGGAGCAAACCTCAACATAACAAAGGCCATATACGAAAAACCTACTGCCAATATCATACTCAATGAGCAAACACTAAAAGCATTTCCCTTAAAATCAGGGACAAGATAGAAGGGTCCACTCTCACATCTCTTATTCAACATAATACCATAAGTCCTAGCCACGGCAATCAGACAAGAAGAAATAAAAGGTGTCCAAATTGGAAAAAAGTGAGTAAATCTGTCATTCTTCACAGATGACATGATAATATACATAGAAAACTCCATAGGCTCCACCAAAAAAACTACTCAACCTAATAAATGAATTTGGCAAAGTAGCAGGATACAAAGTCAATATTCAGAAATTGATTGCCCTGGCTGGTGTAGCTCAGTGGATTGAGCTCGGGCCTGCGAATCAAAGGATCGCGGTTGATTCCCAGTCAGG
>PVKM010005117.1:0-49130 GCA_004027735.1 Carollia perspicillata
CTAGTTTTTGTCCATATGTCTTTCATACTTGTTCCTGTAAACCCTTCCCCTTTTCCCCTGAGATTCCCTCCCCTCTCCCCTCTGGACACTGTCAGCCTGTTCTCTATTTCAGTGTCTTTGGTTATATTTTGCTTGCTTGTTTGTTTTGTTGTTTAGGTTCCTGTTAAAGGTGAGATCATATGGTATTTGTCTTTCACCAACTGGCTTATTTCACTCAGCATAATGCTTTCCAGTTCCATCCATGCTGTTGCAAAGGGTAGGAGCTCCTTCTTTCTTTCTGCTGCATAGAATTCCATTGTGTAAATGTACCATAGTTTTTTGGACAGCTATGTGCAAAAAAAAGAAACTCGAGCACCAACTTACACCATACACAAAAATAAATTCAAGGTGGATAAAAGACTTAAATATAAGCCGTAACACCATCATGGTTTTTTAAAGCCATCCTCTTCTCCCCGCCCTAGTCTAAGCTACCATCTCTGCCACCTAGATTATCCAATGGATTCCTATCAGAATTTTCCCCCTTAGTATCCATTCTCCGAGCACCAGCCAGAAGCATCCTTAAAGAGTTAAATTATGTTACTCCCCCCACCTAAAACTTTTCAGCACGTTCCAGTTGCATCTAGCACAGATGTCATAGTCCTTGCTTTGGCATTCAAGCTCCGCCTCCTGCCCATCCTCACCCTGCACCCTGCTTCTCTTGTTTATCGTGCTCAGGCCTCACAGGCTTCCAGTTTGTGCCCTCACAGGTTTTAGGGTCTCTGTACAAGTCTGGTGACTCCGCGAAAGTCCCTGTCATGGTCTTTGCTTGGTTGGTTCTTCCTTATACTTTCTTCTTGTTCGTTTCTTAGATTTAATAGTACTTCCTTATGGTGACCTCCTAGGACTTCTGAGTAACTAACTATCGAGTAACTATTAAATCACTACTCAGAATTCTCTGAAAATTTTTTTTTTTTTGTGAAGGGGTGACAGCCAGTGCTAGTTCAAGGTACTAGACTAGAGTATGGGGCAAGGATAATTCAGGGTTGCAGAAGAGTTTTCAAAGTCATCTTCATAGGTCTGAGAGTTGAAGCCAAAAGCAAGCATCATTCTCCTGGAGAAAAGAATGTGGAAAGAACACAAATTTTGTATTTCACACTGTTACCTAAGAACAGGCTTCTATGACATAATTACTTTTATGTCGTGTCTTTCTTTAGTGGGTAATAGATCATTTTATTTGATGCTATACTGATTTAGGTTTCTCCATATATCTTGGGATTGTATAAAAGGGAAATGATACATATTTAGTTATTAAGAAACCCAGGGGAAAAGCAGGCCTAGAGGAGTCAGCTGTATTCTGGTTACATGTAGCCCAGATGTTGTTATCTTTGCAATCCAAAGGTCTTATTTGCATGTAATCATTGCATGTCCCGTTTGCCCAAATGGCAGGTTCTCAAATCCTTCTCAATGATAGTTTGGGACATTGCCATAGTACCAAGTTTATTTTTTCAAGTAAAGTCAATGTGGTATATTGTTGCCATATATGAATGAGCTATCTCCAAAAACCAAAGCATCCAGGAGCTAAGGGCTTGACCATGTGATTTTCTTTGGTCAGTGGGAAAATAATTAACATGACTTAAGCAGAGACTCTAAAAGGAAGTGCCCTCTTGAAATGTAAATGTTACGTTTTTTTAAGCCTTCTACTTTAGGGTATATTAGTATGCATCAATAAATAACTGACGTAACTAGTGTCCTGTGTAGTCTATTTATGGGCTTGGAGACTTTTTTAGATTCAAAGGTTCCTATTGGAAAATTACACGATGCACCTTCCACCATGCGACCTTGGTGGCTGTCTATGACTAGTGACTCAGTTCCTGCCCATGTTGTCTTTCAAATGAAATGTTTTGTTTTGGTGTCTTAAGAAGTTTACTAAAAACTTAGAGCTTTTTTAGACATAGCAATAATTTAATGTTATTCTTTTGACATTTAAACATTATTACTTGAATTCTTATTCAGAAAAGTGAAACTGAGACTCTAAGTGAGTGAAAATAGGCAGATTTATGAGTGGAAGATAGGCAAAATATATTTCTCTGAGTTTGAGGTTTTTATTTACTACTTCTCTAAATTTAGAACATCATAAATAAGAATGGCAACATTTACTTTAAAACAGTTTTCTACAAATCAAGAATATGTCAACACAATGGGAAATAACTGGTTTGGAAGAAATATAATTACAGACAATCAATATATTTTTTCTTTTAATAAAGTTTTTCATTGAAGAATAGCATGCATCCAGAAAAGTGCACAATTATAAGTGTACAGCACGCAGAATTTTATAATCATTAGTTTTTAAGTATGACCAGAATATCTTAAGATGTTTGTGCATGTCATTTTGTTATTTTGGAAGTAACACATAATCCAACTCAAACTAGCTCAAAAAAGCAGATATTTTATTGTTCTTGTACCAAACAGCAGAAGAATTCTTAGATATAGCTTGATCTAGGACTCAAACAATGTAATTCAGTTTCAGTTTTTATCTTTCAATTCCTAGGCTTTCTTCTGTTTGCAAAGGGGCATCTAGCAGCTCCTGGGGCTAGTTCCTTCATGTCCAGAAAGAAAGAAAGGTCTTCTGAAACCTTGTATGTAAAAAGAATGCACCATCCCTGAACCAGTCATGAAGAGCCAGGGTAGGGTATAATGATTGGTTTAAATCCCCCAGGGCCCATGCATCTGCTCAGTCTCACCCAAGCTGAGTGGCTCAGAATGGGGGAGCAGTGGTAAGTCAGGCAACTAAAGAGGGGAAAAGAGGGGTCGGGTTTCAGGGAAGCAACCAGCGATTGCTCATTACAGAGCAACAGTTTTACAATCCCATTCTATTGATACTCATTAACTGAGTGATATATTCACATCTAATTTATCAACTTTGATCATATTGAAATATAAAATTTCCCCTGGGTTGACTGTATTTTCTTTCTTCATTCAGGTGAGTAGAAGAAAGCCTCCTGATTACGTATAAGTCATTCCAAGTCATGTTTCTACCATAAGTGAAAACTCTGTAGTTCTATAGAGATAAAGGTCCAGCATATCTCCAAAAGTCATGATTCTGATGTTGAAATGACATCAAGTTTTTTGAGCCCTAATTGACATTAATTATTTTAGAGCCCTAATTGCATGTTTTACTTTCTGTAGAAAGACTACAAAAGAGATCTGGAGACTGAAATTAAAGGGAAGGGTATGCAGGTGAGCACAGACACTCTTGATATCCAGAGAGCCAAGAAAGCGTCTGAAATGGCCAGCCAGGTGAGAAAGAAATGCCATACGAAGTTTAAAACAAACACATTGAATTGTACATAGAAAGAGTATAAAATGTTATTTCCACACGTATGGCTTTGAGATTGAAACACAAAAATATCTACATTGTTACGGAAGACTAAGCAAAGCTCTGAAGATTATTTTCTGTTTTGTTTTTTTTAGATAGAATATAAGAAAGACTTGGAAAACGAAATCAAAGGGAAAGGGATGCAAATGAGTATGGACATTCCAGACATGCTTCGAGCCAAGAGGGCATCCGAAATCTATAGCCAGGTTGGTGGAGAGTTAAGCAGCCCAGAACCACATATTCTAGTGTCCAGTCGCCTTGTGTTTTGTGCATTTCCATGACCGATCCCTTTTTGAGGGCACCGAGTTCAGAGTCAGTGCACTCTGTGTAAAGGAACCACTAGCAAACTTTAATGAGCTTCCCTAATGAGGGGGCAGCTGCCGCAGATCCAATTCAGCAGGCCTCACTTGCTGTCAGAGCTAACCTGCCGGGGCCCCATTTTGCATCCATGGACGTTTTGACCTTTTAGACAAACAAACAAACAAACCCTGTTGCATACTTCACCTTAATGTTCACTCTACAGAAACAAGATTACCAATGAGTTATCTTTTACCCATTTTATAATGAATATTATCATTAAAATAATCAGCTCCAACTAAAACTGAGTGAATAAAAAAACTACACAAAGTGTAAGATGACAAAGTGAATATTAACTAAAAATGAAGAACTAAGTTTTCTTGGTGAGATATAATTTGCCAAATGTATCCTCTAGAAAAACTTGATATGGGGCAATAATGATCACAAAAGAAAATATTTAATGAGAGAAGAATTAAAATCTGATTTGAGCAAAAATATTCATTAGTGAAATATTTCTTTGCAATAACATTTGCATGGAAAAAGTGAATCCCAATGGGAAATAAGTAGTGAAGCAAAAAATGGTTATAGAAAATTGACCAAGGGACTACATTTGGTTAATGCAGTTTATACTGAAAATTACTTTTAATGAAATTTGTCCAAATTAGTTAAAATTCTGGTTAAAATGTAAGTAAGGAGTCTAAACATCTGGTGGCTAAAAGCTGTGAGTGTCAAGATGGCAGAGTCAGATGTCAGAGGAGCTGCCTGCTTCCCCACCTCCTCAGAGCACACAGCGTGGGGGGGGGGTGGTCCAGATGCGCATGCTCATCTGTCCTCAGTGTCTCAGGATGGCACAGGTGAACTTGGAGAAGTTGGCTCTAACTGTATCAGCTGGAGTTATCTCTTAGATAAATGCATAAACTAGACAAATGGGCATTTAAGTCAATGGAGAGAAGTTGCTGTCTTAAGAATACCAAGCTCATTCATTCATTCAACAAATGAGTACCTGTTTACATGCAAAATTAGATATGGTTTTGCCTTGGGGGAGCTACAGGTAATCTAATTATCAAATAACTGTGCAAGTAGAGTATTACAAACCATGATATACACTACCAGAAAGTAAAGGATTCAAGAGTTAAGGATGTCCAGAGGAGGTGATTTGTGGGCTGTCAGAATTTCTGTTTTAACTTACCAGTGTTGATTTTTTTTTAGTGTGATACAAGGATACATCTGATTTTAAGGAATTTTAATTATTTTGCATACAATGGAGTTCTAGAGGATGTGATAATGCTATGGTGCATTTCAATGTGAAAAATAATTACTTTTTCTAACAAGTAATTGTACACCATAATGATTAACATTACTGATTTGGGAATTAGAGCACCTGGTTTTAAATCCTACTTCTGATACTTCTTAGTTAATTATTCCGTTTCCCCATTGGTAAGAGGAAATAGAGATACTATCTGTGGGTTAATTAAATGAGCTAATGTGTGTTCAATACTTATAACAATACCTGTTACATAGGAAGTATTATTAAATGCTGGTACTAGTGGGAGGTATTACCCAGGTTGTATCAGAGCTCATAATAGTACATTTAGTAGATAAAAATCGAGATTTTTATTTTAAGGCAAAGTACCTTTGTCTTAATCAAATGTATCTTTATTTGAAGTAGGAAGCAGAACCTAAACCCAGAAGCATGGAAACAAGTAGGTGTAGAGAGCCAGGTGTCTTGTGGGAACTGTGGAGCAGCTTCGAACTGGGATGGGACTGCTCGTGAAAGAGTAGGTTCCAAACATAGAGTGGCACAGAGGCCCACCCCTCCCGAGGCCATGGAATGGACTGGGGTGGCAACCACTGCCTGAGCAGAGATGCTCCCAGCGCTGTTGGCTTACTCTGTTTGCATAATCCCTTTGTTTTTGTGGTTGCATCAACAACTGCTTTGAGTCATAAGACACAACTTACAGCCTTGTGGTGTAGTAGAATTGGAAGTGGTATCACGTTCATTTTCTCTGTCTCTGTCTCTTTCATATGTGCACATACGCATGCAAAGCTTCGGATTGATACTAACTGTTGATATTTCTAGAAAAAGTATAAAGATGAAGCAGAGAAGATGCTTTCTAACTATTCTACTGTGGCAGATACTCCTGAAATTCAGAGAATTAAGACAACTCAACAAAACATCAGTGCAGTGAGTAGCCACTGTTTCTTTTCAGTTGCCTCCTTGAAATTTAATTTTATTTTTCCCTACTTGTTTGAGTTTTTGCTATGTTGCTTGAATTTCCTATCAGCTGTATTATCTTTATGTCTTTAACGAGAATACAAAGTGTTCTTTTAAGTTATAATGTATTACAATTGTTTTAGAATTACAAATTCAAGTTTTTCTTCTTTGGTACAAGCTACAGTTGTTTTTAACTGAATTGTATTAAAATTTCACTCAGGAAAGAGGTCTTAATCTTCTACACAGATTTTACCTTGCAGATGAAAATAGTCGTATGAAGTGATTTCCTTCTTAGTCATTGATTTTGTTGCACTGATAATATATCTAGGAATTTACTAGTTTTTAACCAATTCTTAAGCTTTCATATTTTTTATTTTGAGCAATAAGACTATATAAGCACCATTAATTAAGAGATTGGGTCTATGTTTAATGGGTATATGAATTTGAATTCTAAAACAATAAAAATTGATCATACAGCCATTTTTTTTTAATGTAGAATCAGCTCATTTAGTAGCTAAGCAAATGTCCCATCAACGTATAAATTCTATTAAGTCTATCAACTTCTGGAATATTTTCTACTCTCTAATAAGTTGACAAGCACTGATGCCAGACAGGTACCTCTAGGCTTTCATAGTCAGGCTGTGCTAAGCAGTGGAGTCCAGTTGGAAGGAGGGTCAGAGAGAAGGCTGTGTTTTGGCCCCTGTCTCCTCTGTGATTTCATGGTACGTAGATTTCTGGCTTTTGGAGGAAAATGTCTTTCATGCTGCCCTCCCCCAGCCCTGACTGGGGTCTTCTGGGTTATGGTCTATTAAGAGAAGGATTTGTTCTGTCCTCATGGATTTCTTAGAATTATCCTGTTTTCTTTTTGTTTGTTTTATAGAGCATTTTTGTGTTTTGTTTTGCTTTGTGTTTGAAAGGGGTAGGTGTTGGTAGAGGTGGAGAAATGTGAGGAGGTTAACAAATAAATAAAAGATGAAGAAAATACTGAATTATGTTGATGTTGAAGATAGAGCTAATATTTTCTTTGAAGAGAACAACGAGGGCATTTTTGTGTTTGGAGAACAACATGCTTAAAATTTCATGCTGTTTTTGAATTAAATGATAATTGCTTAGTGAGCTTTTATAATATGCACTTTGATTTTTCTCAAATACCTGTGTCACTTTTGTATTTGAAGAAGGAAACTCTAGTTTTCCAACTTATATTCTTAGAGCCAAAAATCCAGAGCCATATAAAATACCAAGCATGCCCTGGAACATGCATAAGAGGGTTACTTGTAAGATTATGTTGGACATTCATTCTCATAATGGATTATTTAATTGATTAATGTCATTGGTACTCATAAATAGAAGCTGTATTCACATTACTGTAAGACCTGAGAAATTGTCTTTCTTTAATAAGAATTGAGTCTAGGGCTCAGATACTAATAAGTGTATAGCTATTCTTTTCCTCCTCTTATAATGCAGCTATTTTATAAGAAAGAAGTAGGAGCTGGCGCAGCAGTAAAAGATACTCCAGAGATTAAACAAGTTAAGAAAAATGAGGAGAATATTAGTTCAGTAAGTTCTTTATGGCATTAATTATTCTTTCCAAAAGCGAATGTAAGTTAGATAAATATTTATCATTCGTTACTAACCTGGTTGCCTTTTTCTTTTTTTTCTTCACTTTGTTGACATGTATCTCATCAGATATCAAAGATTTAACTTTCAGAAGGAGAACGAGCCTTGTTCCCCTCGAACCCAGCACAGTGTAAAGCAGTGCTTCATCCTGCTAAATCACAGTGCACAGGACATCAGTTGCTTTCACAGTACGGTCATGAAATCTAGGATTAGATTCTATTTTTTAAACAGAATTTTCATTACATTAAAGTTTTCTGAGAAAGGATAAATTTCAGTAACTCTCCACAACTTGGAAGCAGGGAAT
Organism: Carollia perspicillata; assembly: GCA_004027735.1. Taxonomy (NCBI): domain Eukaryota; kingdom Metazoa; phylum Chordata; class Mammalia; order Chiroptera; family Phyllostomidae; genus Carollia; species Carollia perspicillata. Next base: position 7,789 of record PVKM010005117.1, read on the forward strand.
TTTATCCTGGAGAATGATTAAAGAACATTTATTTGGTGGCTTAAGAAAAGATTTCAGAGGCCCCATTTACCTCTACTTCTTCCATCTTCTATCAAAGAAAAATGTGCACCTAACTTCTTTGTAAATTAACTTATCTTCCAATTCCTTTTGGGCTGGGGAAGGGTAAGGGAGGTACTTAATGTTGTGGGTACAGCAACAACATTGCCTGACATGGACAATGGATACTGCTCTCCTTACCTCAATAGGTATTCTTCCAGGTATGTGGAGTTTTGTATTAAGGAAATGAAAAGTATTCTCTTCTTCAATTCCCTTTTTGACCTTCTGTCCACCTTTCACCCTTGGAGGCAGAGCCTTTCTTTAAGTAATCCGGGCGAAAAGTTCCTTGATGCAGCTCATCTGCCAGGAACTCGGGTAGTTACGTGGCATTCATTTTAGAATATGAGCATGTGCTGGCATTTGGGGAGAAAGCAGGACAGGCAATCAATGCTATAGTAAAACATACTTCAAAATGACTTTATAAAAAGTATCTACAGAATACCGGTGCAACAGAATCTCCGTAGCATGAGGGGAGCGGGCTCCTGCGGGAGGTCCAGGAGGGGTCTGATGAGGGGGGCGTGTAAGTGCGCCGCGCTGCACCACGACGAGGGCCCGTCTCGGGCAGCACTCGGGTCGGGTTGAAAAATCGGTTTGGCCGAGAAGTGTAAAATGTTTGTTTCCTTCACTTTCAAATGATACTATTTAAAATGTACCCATCAGTGTACTGGAATATAATGTTATAAATGTTCTGCAGCATGCAATTCTATTGCTTGCAGTGAAAGGACTGTGCCATTTTGATCAGTGTAGAGTCGTATGGAAAATAAAAATGTTCGTCTGTCGTCATGTTTAACTTTTCACCCGAGGAAAACCACACAGAGTACAGTTCATCATTTCTCCTCCCAGCATCCCACCGCTTCTTGTAGCAAACAATAAACGCACAGCTCTGTGTCTCCAGGAGGCTGGGCCAGAAGCCCCTGCTTAGTATTCAAATGGAAAGTTGCCCTTTCAAGATTAGCTAGATCTGTCAAACCAAGATATGATTCTCTAACATTTAAAGATCCCGACATTTTCCACCTCCAGAGTACAAGCATTTTAGCTATTAGCTTTCTCTAAGAACTGCCGTATCTTTGGATCTTATCGAGAGGTAGCCTGTTTCAGTGTCCTCACAATTTAACTCTTTTGGATCCAGACTAAGATTGGCATTTTCACTCACATTAAATCCACAGATTCTGAGACACAGAAGGTATTTGAGATTTTTAGGTACTGTTTTTTTTGACTCTCAGCATAGATTTCAGCCTTAATCACTTTAAGCATTACCAAGTGGTTTCTAAAATGTGTTTTGTAGATTTAAGTGTTTGGGAAATTTTAGTGTGTGCCTCTGAACTCTAGCCTGTGTTTTCACATATTAGTATATATTTGCGTCCTTCCTCCTGAATCTGGTCTTCCATGAATTTTAGACATATTAAAATAACACCTGCCATGATGGCATCTCTAATCATTTCCTAAGTTAAAGAGCTGTTTCTTGTCCCATGCATAACTGTGCTGGTATTGCCTTTTGTTGGGTTGATTTGAAAGAGGAGCTTTTCAATGAATTGCAAGCCAGGATATAGGCTGGCTCTCCACAGTGCGATTGTGTGGGAGGAAGACACTTCCTGACTTCCTGCGACTGGCTTTTCTGTAGTGGTCAGGGCACGGTGGCCTCTGCCTTCAGAATGTGTACTTCCACCTCCCTCTTTCGCTTCTTTTATTGTGCTCACATATGTTTTCTCCCTTGTTCCGGATTATTTGAATGCCCTCAGTCAAATAAGCAGTGTTTCCAAGACTCTGGAGCTAACACAATTTGAGTTTTGCATTTAAGTATACACATGGTAAAGTTTAATTAACATATCAATAAATAGAAACTGCATTTGGGTAGAAAATGATAAATTATTATATTACTTAAGATAATTTCCAAGGACTTTTGTGCATATGCCAAATGATAAAACTTATTTTCATAAGCAACATTTGCTCACTTTAAATAAAAACTCCTACAATGATGGATAGGTGAATAGATTTGGACTTACTTGCACTGTACAGGAAGGAATATTGAAAGTGTAAAATAAAAATTCGTGTGCCTATGGAAAGAAAATTAATGTTGGAATTATAAAACTTCAGTTATGCAATAGTTATAAATGAAGCATTCTTGACTTTCTAAAAATCTTGTGTTAAATAATACACTATATTTTTTATAAATTATGCAGGTAAAATACAAAGAAGAGATAAAACATGCAACAGCCATTTCTGATCCTCCAGAGCTAAAGCGAGTTAAAGAAAACCAGAAGAATATCAGCAATGTGTGATCATATTTCTCTAAGTATTGTTTTCTGTTTCACTGGCTACCACCATACATGACACTTAGAAACGTGAAGTCCCGTTACAGTGATTACCATTCAAGCGGTACAGTTCTGGAAAAGTGGAGACAAGATTTCACACATCTTTATGTCCTCCATTACACCCAGCAGAATGCTTCGTGTGCATTTGTTTACTGGGAAAAAAACCCACAACGTCATTGAGTTCCTACTGTGTTCTTGTTCTCAGGGTAATTCGATGATGAGCGAGGCACACTGTAAGTTAGGGGCTGTGAATATTCTCAAGGTCTCTAGGAGAAACAAACATAAGACTAAGTAAAGTGCATAAGACTATGCACTGTTTAAGTGTTATCACAGTAACTAATATTTATTGGGTTTACTTTTTGGTACTTTATATGCAATATCTCATTTAATCATAAGTAATAATTCCTCTTGCAAAATGTTGTGGAAATGCAGAGAAGGAAGGCTGTGTCAGCGGGAGAGAGGAAAACTCTTGGAGAAAGAGTGACGTTTGAGTTGGACCTTGAAGAATTATTAACAAGGGTTTGGGGTGGGCTTTGTGGGGAAGGGCCATTCTGGCAGAGCAACTGAATATATTCAGGATGCAAGGCTTGTTCAAGGCAGGGAAGGAAGGTCTAGTGTGATGGGTACTTGGGTTGAACGGTGGCATGAGATGGCAGTGGAGAGAGAAGTGGTCCAGGTCATAAGGGGGGCAGTTGGGAGTCTGACAGTGTCCCTTAAACCTGTTTCATACATAGATGTGGTTAAGTGGCCCACCCATTATTGGACCTCAACTTTGTCATTAAGTTGTCTTAATGTGTCCCCAGCTTATCATAGAAACATAACACTCCCTTAAAAATAACTTAATTAGAAAATAGTAGCTAGTTAATTAAACGAAAACTAATAATATAAATCACAGCACAGGTAGTATCTGGCATGGCATCCAGGTAAGGACTATATAAAGTGAGGGAATTTAGATAACGCTGGAATAACAAGGAAGAATGTGGACCTTGGGCTGTAGGTTCAGTCCCAGCTCCAGACCTTACTTGTTCTATAACCTTCATAAGCCACCAGCCTCTCCAAACTTCCATTTCCTCATCCACGACACAGGGAATAACGTATGAAGTGAGATGTAGCCTGCAAAGCACTTAGCATATTTGTAAATGGATGAATACAACATGTGAACAGTCTCCACATCAAACTTATGTCCTCACACCTACTTCCACTAGAAATCAACCGCAATCATCTCTCTACATCGGTAGTCCTATTCTATAGATTTTCTTCTGAGTTCTACCCAGAGTCATCTCATTGTGTCTTGCCATCTATAGAGATTCTACTAGACCTTTTCTCACTTCAACTCAGACAGTTATCCCAGACCCAGAGCCTGTCTAAATTCCCAAACTATATACCATGGCACAAGGCAAGTCCCACATGGAAGGAGGGGCCTGCCCCTTTCTCACGCATTTTCCAGGCTTATCAAATTTCTCTTCACTGGCACATTCACTGTTAAGAGTGGAATCTCAATTCAATTTTATCTATAGGCCTGGTGATTTCTTGGAAAAAAATTCCCTAATGCTAAATTTAAACTTTAAAAAAGCACCAAGACTGTCTCTGTGGAGTTCCTTATAATGGGATTTTAACCTCAAGTTTTACTTTTGCCTGTGAAAAATTCAGTTGACAGACATACCATTTTTTCCCTCTGTGTTGGATAGTCATTTATTTCCTGAGATGTTGTGCAATTGTTGGAAAAGCTGACCAAAAATGATGGGTCTGGTCCCCTGGCTAAGAAAAAGCCCCTCTATGCAGTGGGTCAGGAAGACTTCCATACTGCTAGACACCATACAATCCCAATGAAGGTCCTAACTAATGAATGCTCCAGCACGTGCATTTCCTGCCACCTGTTCTGGGATGTGGGTACCCGTTTCCACCCCACAGTCACCCAGTGTCTTGCACCTTGTTTCCCAGTTCCAGTACAAAGAGCAGGGCTACCGGGCCACGCCTGTGACCATGACACCGGAGATAGAAAGAGTGAGGAGGAACCAGGAGCAGCTGAGTACGGCAAGTTGTTTCTGTCTTCTCGTGTTTTATTAAATGTTACCTCTTTTTATTCTTCACAATGTTCTCTGAAATCCTTTGAACCCTCTGCAGAGTGGATGGTTCTTTTCACAACTGCAGGTGGAAGGGCGTGAACAGCGGCCCTCCCGCGCAAGCACAGGAGACTTGGGACTGTCTTGCTATAATTTAGCCATGTTTGTTTATTTAAAAAAATCTGCACTAAGCACGTCAATGTGCTGGACATTGTCCTGGTCACTGGTTCACAAAGATGGATAAGACCCAGTTCCTGTCTTTGTGGACCTTATAATTTAGCTGGTAAATCTCTAAAACTGTATCTAGGAAAGGGCCTGGAGAGTCGCGCGTCTGTTGTCAGCCAAGACAAAAGCGATCACTTGGAAAAGGTTGAAAGAAGGCCTGGCTTGATTGGAGTTCTGAGGCATAATGTCAGAACAGGGAATTTTATAAATAAAACAGAGAACTTGATTATTCAGTAATCCACTGCTAATTAAACAATGATAATTAACAATCATGTGGTACCTCTGATATGGGCCCCATGCTACATGCCCTATTTGAGCCCATGAGGTCTGTACAACTTTCTCTCTGGTTTGTAGCTGTGGGAAGCTGAGTCTCCGGGAGGTCAGAGAACGTGCCAGCAACCCACAATTAGTAAGGGCAGAGCTGGGATTCAGATCTAAGCTTCCTGAACTTAGAAATCCTTTCAAAGGTGCTAACTTCAACAGTTATTTTTTTTCTGTTTTTTGACCCCCTTAATGGAATTTTTACCATAAAACCAAAGTAGCCTTATTCTTCCAAATAGGTAATTTTAAAAGACTTTAGAATTTGAGTGAGTTCTCCCAGGTGGGGGAGAAAATCAGGAGGAACACTGCTTTGTCCTTGTAACATCCCTGGAGGATGGCAGGAATGGGGGAGATATAACTTCTTTTTAAAAATCTTTCTGTTTCTTTGCCCTAATTTACTCATTTATTCAGTAGATATTTATTAAGCCCTTGATACATGCTAAGTATTCTGTTATCCATCAACTGTAAGTAAACAAACCCATCTTAGCTTCAAACTCATCAAGAATCAGAATAATAAAAATAATGATAGGAGGGATGCGGAGGAGAGAGGGAGGAGGAGGAGGAACAGGAAGGGGACGGAGAGGAGAAGGCTCCAGGGTGGCAGGCACTCTTGCTCCTCCAGGCGCTGCCTAGACCCCTGTCAGCCAGGGCTGAACCCCCACAGGCTAAGGAAACCCGAGTGGGTACCGATACTCAAAGCTACATCTATGACAACAGGACACTGCTGTAAACAGGTTCAGTGCTGCTGCTACCACTCTGAACTTGGATGGCTCTGGCTGGAGTGGGCCATCATTATCGTCCTGAGCTGCTGCTGTGTTTACCACCACCGCTGAGCCGAGCACCCAAGCACCCAGGCACTACCTTTGGGCCTAGCAGTGGCCTGAAATCAACCTGACTGCCTACTGGGAAGCCCACAATTACTCAGCGCTGCCATTTTCTTTCATGCCTTCCAGCTACAGCAGCTGCTATCTGTACAGTGTGGCCTTGTAGGTAGCAGGTCCCAGGCGCCATTCCCACCAAAGGCTCCCAGGGGGCCCAGCACAAGCAGCAAGAGACCCCCAAGCATCATTGCTGACCCTGAGCCCCCCAACATCAACATATCAGTCAACCTAGCAGCCACCAAAGCCCTTGGAATGGAACCCAGTGGCTGTGTGGTTGGCTTGGGGGATCTGGCCGTGGGGCCTCACTGGACAAGGATTCTGAATGTAAGGAGAAGCTGCTGAAAGACGGCAGCTGCAAGTAGGGCAGTGCCCATCCCAACAGCAAGGAGAAGACACTCAGCAGACATCGCCACATTAAGGGTGACTTGGGCATTGAGGGATGTGTGTGTGGCCAATAGGGGCCACCACAGCGATGACCTCAAAGAGTTCAACACACTTATTGATGATGCTCTGGATGGAACGCTGGACTTCTGTGACATGTGTGGCCCCCTGGTGATGAGGAGCAGGCCCGAGGTCCTGGGCACCCCACTTGCTGTGGCCACCCTTGTGCCTCCCCAGATGGTGATTGTGAACACCACCAATGAGCAGGACTCCCCAGACTCCCGAGCAGCAGCTCCCCCAGCTAGAGCAGGCCCTGCCTGTACCTGAGAACTTGGAAAAGCAACAGGGTAGGGAAAAAGTGTGAGAGAAGCATTAAGTGACTTTCAAAGAAAGTGGTACAGCTACTTGGTCCTTTTATTTCTTTTTTTCTTTTTTCCCCCTCCACTCCTGCATTTTCCTACATCTCCAGGTACAGTTTGGCATGTGGATGCCTCTCCTGCCCACAGAGGCAGTGTGGTGGAGGGCTGAGAAGTTGGTTCTGTGACTGAATCCTCGTACCCCACCCTATCCCCCTTTTCACCTTTTCAAGTCATACCTCACTACCTGCTTGGGTTGGGGAGATGTGTGTTTTAGAAGCCCCCAAGGAAGGGGCTGAGACTGTGCCCTGAGGTGACTCTTGGTGATAGAGTGGATTTTTGTTCTGGGGTTAGAGTAGGAGAACGTTGCTGTGTCTCAGTCCGGGAGAGGCAGCCAGGCTTAGCCCTGGATGGAGAAGGAAGCCCACAGAGACCCAGGGGTTGTTACCTGTCACGGCCAGTGTCTGTACAGCTAGACTCGGGCTACTCTATGGGAGGACGAGCTGATGGGCAGCTGTGTGGTAGATGGGTGGGGCTTGTTGTGTTTCCTAACTCCAGGTGACGAGATCGAGGCATCACTGAGCATCCTGGGGGGCCCCGCCCAGCAGGTTCTGGCTGGCTGCAGACTGGTTCAGGTGCACGAGACTGTACTGACTTCTCTTTGGTTTTTCTTTAAAAAAATGAAAAAGTAACTTGAAAACGAGAACTTGACCGGTAGGCAGGCAAGAATTCTATTTAGAAAAGGGAAGTCTGGGGCTCTTTCCCAAGATGGCCTTCAAAGAGCCTGGCTGTGATGGAACCAGGAGGAGGAGCTCCGTGAACTGGCTTGGGTGGGGCTGTCTCTGGAACTTCTGTGGGTGCACAGGAAGCACTAGGCCGTGGCAATGGGTAGAGGTGTAGCTTTGAGCATCTGTGCCCTTTGGTCTGTACCCCCAGGTGACCAGGACCCCTGCAGCCCAGACACATAGTCTGTGGGCCTTCATGTTCCACTGTTCTGTATGAGCAAATGAGGAGGCTGTGGGCCCTGAGTAAGGGCAGTCCAATTGCCTGGCTCTTACCCAGTATTTTCTCTTGATTCTGAATAAATTTTTCTTCTTTCTTTAAAAAAATACACTTGGAAAAAATGCTTCGGTTGTCTGTGGTTTTCACACCCTTTTCCTCCCTTGACCCTCATGAATGGGGAACTATGGTAGCAGCCTATGGAAAGAGTCTAACTGGCCCATGGATGGGGGTAAAGGCAGCCAGCCAGAGGGTCCTTATTACTGTGCAGTTGGCTTCAGGTAACTAGTTGAGCTTGGATAGGAATAATCTGAATGGAGACAGCAAACAGCTGAAACTAAGATTCCCTGCCCAGCCCTCTTCCTATGAAGAGTTTGGTTCTTCACCCACTCTTAAATGATGACTTTCAGACTAGGCGTTGACATTATAATAAAAGAGGAAAAACTATACGTGTATAAAAAAAATAGACAAATCCAAGGCTGTGAGGTGGAGTGTCTGCATTTGGGCTCAAAATCCATGTTGAACAAAGTGAAGTCCATATGCAGCAACTTTTTGGAAAACTGTGTGTGTCTGTTGATTGAGTGAGAAGCCCCAACCCTGTTTTCCTTTCCTGTGAATGTTCTTTGAATGGCAGCCATCTGCTCATTAACCACACATTTGGAGCAAATATGGCTCTCTCAAGGTAATTTATTTCGTGCACTTTCTATTTACTGAACAAGTGTTTGACTCTGCTTGGGTGTATTTGCCAGAGATACTGTCCTCGAAGTAGAGGTTTTGCTCTGCCCATCATTGCAGTTTGCACATGGCTCCATGGACACTCAGAGGCCTGTGTACCATTCCCTGTAAGTGGAAACGTGCTGTGAACTTGTCTGCCTCCCTCGGCCGCTCTTGGCCCTTCGTATCAGTCCCTTGGGGTGTCCACAGCCACTCAGAACAGAAATTGAAAGTGGAACTTCAGACAGAAGCTTCATTGGTTCTTTAAGGACAAATTTGGATTACCTGTTGCCCTGACATCAGCCCTACTCAGAATTGCCTGGAGGGTTTGGCAGACACCACAGGGCTTACCTCCCCCTGCCAAGGTCCGGTGCACGCAGGGAAGCTGGTGCCTAGCAAGAGTGGGCGGGAGTGCATCAGCAGCCCTCAGATGCCTTTCCTTCCACATTGAAGAAAATCCCTAACAACTCACTGAAGTTCCTCCAAGAAGATCAAGTTTAACAAAATGAATCCCCCTTCAGTTAACCGATCAAGTGGGTAAATTCTGGCCCTCTCAGGTTTCCTTCCCTGCAGCATCCTACCCGAAAGGCAGGAGAAGAGGATAGTGGAACCCAGAAGCTGGGCTTGATTCCCAGAGCCACAGTGTGGCCCCTGCTCCAGGAGGCTACCCTGAGGGCGGAGACAGATGGAAAGGGTGTGTTGAAGGACTAGTTAGGAGGCCAGGGAGCTTTGATTGAGCCTGGTTTTCTAGGTGATTTGGGAAGAAAGGGGTTGCTGGAGGATCTGTGCTTCAGTCAGCGATTTGCAAATGTTGACACATTCCAATGTGAGACACATCACCATTTGTCAGTTATTGTGGATTTTAAGCAATAAGATTTCGTGGGTCAGACTTTTCTGGGCTGTTGCAGTGATGCGTTTCCTGTGCTGTGATTCTTCTGAAGACAGCATGGCTCTAACCACTGTGAAAAGCCCAAATAAAAACTATCTCAAAAATTAAAAAAGAAATAATGAGGAAACAATATCAAATAAGGAAACATCATATGTAAAAGTGCAGCTGGGCTTTTTGCTGTTAGAATGACCTGTCCTGTACCTGTAAAAGTGAGTGGGCTTTGACCGACTCTTACCAGTTGGTCAAAGAATGAGAATGAGAATGAGACTTACCTGTTCCTGCAAATTTTTTAAAACAATTTATTTATTTGAAACTTAGATTTGGGAGGAAGGATAATATTGGTTCCTGGTATACATATAGTGATTCGACATTTCTATATTGTACCTTACGAAGTAATCACGGCAGAAAGTCTGATAACCATCTGTCACCGTACATAGTAATTACAATATGACTGACTGACTGCACTCCCTCTGCTGTACTTCACATCCCCATGGCTGCTGGGTAGCTGACCGTTGTACTTCTTAATCCCTTCATCTTTTTTAGTTGCCCAGCCCCTGTATCCTTTCCTCTATAGCTTTTTTTTTTTTTTTTTTTTGGTGAAGATTGAAACCCTAGGGTCAGAAAGAGACTCAGTGTCTTTCCCAGGTTGCCATGGTGACCTCACTGTAGTTTTCTTATAATGACTCCATTCTGATGTTTCCCCCTTGTATTTCCATTACTTTTAGTCCCAGAATTTTTGCAGTTAGTTTTGATATTGAACAGCAGAGTATTTACTAGGAACTCATTTTTAAGGAGCACAAACAACACTTGTGCTTGCTAAGTCAGACGACTCAGAATCCAGTAGTGGCTGTGAACAGGAAGGTTAACACATATCTACTGTGGAAAAGCTGTGGGAAAAGATAAGGTTCATTTGAGGCTCATCCTTTATGTTGTTTGGGTGGAGATCATTGTGCTGTCTATTAAAATTCTTATTTGTCCTCTACAGGTAAAGTACAAAGGAGAGATTAAACAGGCCACCGCGATTTCTGATCCACCAGAGCTGAAGCGAGTTAAGGAGAACCAGAGGAACCTCAGCAATGTGTGATCTTAGCAACTTCCTTCTAATGATAGCAAACATACTGTTCACATGTCAATGAATGGATAATGTTTACAAATGTTCATGACCTCGAGTTGATACTGAGTTCTGCTCTCAACTGACTGTCAATTTATTGGAAAGGTTTCAGGGTCTCATGTCTTATGAGTGTAGCCAGGCGTTCTCCCCCCAGAGTTCCCAGGACATGCCAGGATGATTTTCGTCTGTGGGTTATTGTGTGACTCTCTTATCTAGTCTTCCTGTGCATGGCTGCTGTGGTTCCTCAAAGGGACTCACCGCGGCCCTGCAAATCAGCTTTCCCACTCCCTTTCCTTCCTGCGCTTGTTCTGTCCTAGCCCACTCCCAGCTATTAACTTTATTTTTGGACGATGTCTGGGGAGAAATTATAAAGTGTGCATAGCTAAATAGATGACATGAAACAGGCCCATGCTAGGGGCACTCGTAGGGGCCGTCAGTTTTCACTCAGACACTCACGCCCAGCCTGCTCTGATTCCCTTCTGTTTATGCAATCCGTGGACGTGGTTCACTGAGAGAATCCTTTTCTGAAGTCATTAACATATAGATAAGGTTCTTCTGAGGAGGCAATTTGGGAACCTATTAGGTTCAAAGAAACTTCATATTCTTTAAACGTTTCAAGTTATTTGACCAGATTATAAAGCAAAGGCAGCTTATTGTTTGTACTTTTCCTGACAACTATATTTTGGAGAAGTAGAGGCTCATCTTTTCTTACTATATTTAGAGCCACACTTGACGTGACACCATTACTCTCAAAAAGGAACATGGTCATTGAAAAGGAGGAACAGAATAGTGGGAAGCAGGCTGGCCTTTTCATGCATGACATGTCACCTGTTTCAAGATAACCACTCAAGAGTTCTACCACAGTTAATTAGTAAGAAACCACAACAGTGTAGTGCTATTCTATATGGGTGGGGCCACCTCTGAGCATATCCATGAAGATATGCGTTATGTTCCTTTGTGATGACGTGCTTATTACAGCTTTCCTGATGGTGTACGCATATACTGAGTACCTTCCCAGGGATTCACCGCTATGAAATACATTCGATTGATTTAAGACGCAATTATTTTAAATATGACTGGAACTCTGACAGCATCCTCTGTTTTCATGATTTTCTTTGATAGTTCTTTAAAATAAACACTATGAGGTGTTTATTTAGTTGAGTTGATTTACAGTACACTTTTTTTTTTTGTTCTCTGAAATGACAGGTTTATTATAAAGGTCAGCTGGGAAGAGCTACGGCTTTAAGTGTAACTCCTGAAATGGAAAGAGTCAAGAAGAATCAAGAGAATATTAGTTCGGCAAGTGGTTTTCTTCATTTTGGACTGTCACAAAGAATGTGTCATTTACTGTTTACACGCAGCCCTGTTTTCTCTTGTGAAAGCAAGATATATTTTTAAGAAACATTTGGGAGATGTGCGCCGATGAGTATATGCGCTATTTTAGATGATTTCCACAAGCTGCCAATGTTTAAAATGACATTTTCTTACAGCCTTCTATTGATATCCCCGGATGTGACCAACAGTTACATGTAATGTTTAGTTTTAAACTATGTTGTGTTCATTTAAACAATGATTCATGTATTTTAGCCAGTGTCTTTGAAAGTGGTAAAGTCTTTCATGTGTAAGTGAAGTAGTTATCATTTTACAGATGTAGTCCATCGAATATGGATTGTTAAATGCTCTCTGTAAAACAAAATGAGAAATGAGTCATTACTCCAAAGTAAGGACTTACAGGGAAAAGTTCTTATATACATTTCATACAGAAATTACCTATTCACGAAGGTCCCACAGTGCATTTCTGTATAGTGTTCTCTCTGTTCCTGAGTGCCAGGGTTTCAGTACTGAATCGCACACTATGCGCTCAGGTCTGCGACAGGCATCGTGCGTGATCAGCTTCACAAACATCCGTGTTCGTGGTCAGCTGTCAGGAAGAGCTCTGGGCCTGGGGATCAGCATTTAGGTTTCAGAATTTATACCTTTCCAATGGCATTTCTGTCAAGAGACGCTGATGGAATTCAACAAATTACCTTTAAGTTGTGACTGCTTAGAAGGAAACTAGATTTGTTTCTCATTGTTTCTTATCCCCTTCGGAGGGAGCAATAAAATGACATGGAGGGAAGGTGGTGTGCACTGTTCGACAGCGTCATGGTGAAAATGGGGAAATATAGAAACAGGGAAGTAAATTTAGGTTTTATTTAGTTTGGAGTTTTCCCTGTTCAATTTAAGTGTGGTCACCACTTTTACTGACTGCACTGTTGGTGGATATTGTTCATTTACACATTTGCTTTCGGTTGATAGAACGATTTAGGCCATTTTTGCTAGTTTTTAAAGGAGACCTTTGAGAGTAAAACTTTAGATTGTTATTCTAAAATAAAATTTAATTCACTGAACAAGTTACCTGGGGGAATAATTTAGAATATATTGTATATATTTTACTTATTTGGAAAACATGAAAAAGTTATTAAGTTTTTAAGATTATAATTGTGTTATTAAGTATGTTATACTATTTACTTTACTTTACAGGTAAAATATACCCAGGACTGTAAACAGATGAAAGGCAGACCAAGTTTGATTTTAGATACACCTGGTCTGCGGCATGTCAAAGAAGCACAAAATCGTATTTCGATGGTAGGGTGCAACCGGATCCTTCTTCTCACAGTTAAAACATGCTGTGGAATGGCATCACCACGTGTGCAGACGGCGACGGCTCACCATTAATCTGGATACTAGCAAAGCATGGGAGTGTGGATGGGCCGGTCCTTTGGGGGAGACATTTTAATCACACTGAACTGTAATGGAAATATTGTCTAATAAAATATTTTTTCTCAGTGATTTTTGGGGTGTGCTTTCATTTCTAACATGATGACTAAAAATGCATTTTTTTTAAAGAGATTTGGCTGGACTTATTTCCAATTAATTTTAAGACAGAATTTGGTGTGTTTGCATGTTGCATGGCAGATTAAAAATATGCCTGTATTTTAAAACAGTTTCATAAGATATAATTTATATACCATAAAATTTACCCACTTAAAGTATAAAATTTAGTGGTTTGTATAATTTACAGAGTTAAATAACCATTACCTTAATCCAATTTTAGAACCTAAAACATGTATGCTTTGAAGTATATATACAATTTTGTAATTATATAATGTATATATCATTAATGTAACTCTCTTAATCTAATTTTAAATAGTTTTCTTGAATAAGTATGAGGAGATGGCTTATAGTTTTATTGCATATTAAAGGTTAAGAAATAGGAAATTAATTTATACCTAAGTTAGTACATTTTAGAGAGGAACTAGGATTATATATCTTTTAAAGATTCTTACTGATATAAGGTATATATATAATTTAAAAGAACTGCTAATCATAATAATGCAAAACAGTGTTGATATATCACCACTTGATTCCTAATGCTAGGAAGCTGAAGTTTCAGACATTAATTTTGGATGGAAAAGATATACAGGGTCCTGTACAAATAATTCCCCTTTTTATTACAAAATCTTTTATTATGAAATCATAAGCATGTAATTCTGTAACATAGCAATATCATACTCAAGCACACCACATGATACGTTAGGTGAAATGTTCAAATTAAAACTGTAAATTATTACACCCGTATTATTACCTTACCAACTGCACTCAGGCAGGTGCTACTTCTGCGGGACCCTGTATGTATGCAGAAGATAATCCAGATACAGTGGATGCAATGACAGCTGTCATTATATCAAAATTTTGTGAGCTATGTAATAATCAGAAAATTTCAGTTGAGTTAATATTATTTTTCCTTTTTTTCAGGTAAAATATCATGAAGATTTTGAAAAGACAAAGGGGAGGGGCTTTACTCCTGTCGTGGATGACCCCGTGACAGAGCGAGTGAGGAAGAATACCCAGGTCATCAGCGATGCCGCTTACAAAGGCGTCCATCCTCACATTGTGGAGATGGACCGGAGACCTGGAATCATTGTGGGTAAGCTGATGGTCCTTCTCGGCAGGTCTGCATGGTCAAAAAGATCGTGCTTGCCCGAGCTTTAGAATTAGCCTCCCTCTTCGTCAGACTCCGCCTCCAGTGTTTGATGTTGTGCCCAGCTGGAAAGGGACTGGAGTGTTACTGTTGCACCCTGTTGAGTGGGGTTAATGGCATTCACCAGGTAAAGTTCCAGTCCTTTCTGTAACTAGACCACTGCCTTTAATAACTTTCTGGTCTCACAAATGTTTCTACTTGTTAAGCGAAGAAGCAGCTCAAATACTAGATATGGGTGATAACAAGGGTTGAGTAATTGTTTTGTTTTTACTTTATGTATTTGATCAATATATTGTACCACAGACGACATCTGCACGGGTGACAGAAATAACAGAAATAATCCCATTGAGGTCCTTTTACTACAAATAGATGTCCCAGAGAGATTCTGATGGCATGCCGTAACATGAATAGCTTATATTTTTTAAATATTACCTCTGAACGGGGATAGTTGAGAGCTGTCTGAAAACCCCATAAATCAGAAAGCAAAGAACTTCTTTTCTGGCTATTCCTTCTAGTCAGTCAGGGGAAGTCTTAGGAACAGTGTTTGAAGGTGGCTGAGACAGCAAGGATCCTACAAAGTCTAAGGATGAGGCAGCAAAGCTATTAAATTTTCAGCATGTACCAACAACCCATACTTCCAAAAGACAATTGTCTTCTTCAGAGCATTTAGCCTCGAAGTTATTGTAGCTAGTCCAGTTATATTGCTTGAATATTTTTGGAAGTCATGTAACAGTGCCTCTCAGTAATTTCAGTGTTAGGTTAACTTAACCTTAAAACATAAAAGGGTTTTGGAACTCATGGAAGGCCATTCAGTGATGACATGGGTCAGGGAAGTATGTGTTTGATAGGCTCATGTGTTAGTACTAATTGTAAAAATAATTGACATCTCTAACTAGGTTTTTATTTTCCTGTTGTTGGTACAGCACTATACAGATCATTTTAGGACCTGATAACCATTAGGTAGAGAGACTGATAAGCCCGGAAGTTATTAGATTTAGAGTTTGCCTCCAACTAAAATAGGAGAATAAATTGGCTTGCACAGTCTGCTTGTGGACCACAGCAGTGAACTAACGTGTGGTCCGTGGACAGCAGGAAGCTTTTCCTTGTTCACCTTCCCTTCCCTCATTGGTCCTCGCTCGGTGCCTCGCTTTATTGCACTTTTCAGATAAACGTATCTACATGGATTAGCTCACACTCACTGGCTCAGAATGAAAACTGGCTGCTACTTGCCTACGTTTTAAAAATGTATTTCTGTTATGGGGGAGATTTTTTTGTTTTGTTTTCTCAGAAAAGATCTCTTGGTCACTTCTCATGAATTAGATATCCTTCATCAGGAGTTCTCACCAAATACTGTACCTGTTTCAGTGTGTGGAGAGCACGAGTGACTGACCGGGGTCAGGGATGGGGGTGGCTGCACCGAGTGCACGGGTGTGCTCGTGTGCTGGGGGATGACTCGTGTGGAAGGGCAGTGAAGAATAAACAGGGCAACTTAAATTTGACCATACAGTTTTCTTAACAAATCCTGGGGAACACAAATTTTCTTTGTTCTCTTTGATGTCTGCATTGCAGTTTGTTTGCTTATTACATGTTTGGGCTTCACACGGGTCACTTTCAAGACTTTCTCATGACTTTCTTTGGTGCTAACTTTTTAAATTCATTCTTGATTTGTTGATTTTTTCCTTTTGGCAAAAGACCTCAAAGTTTGGCGCACAGATCCCGGCTCTATCTTCGACATTGACCCCCTAGAAGACAACATTCAGTCTAGGAGTCTCCATATGCTCTCTGGTACTGCTTGCATTTTGAGTTCCTCCCCATTCTGCGGTTTTGTCCTGGAGGTGCAGCTGCTCGTAGAGGTTCATTGTGCCAACGGTGTGACATAAGTTTTAAAGCTGAGGGTTTGAAAAACCAGGAAAGTGCTAGGCTGCTTTAAAACACCATTGGTTATTTATGAAAACAAAACTTGAAAAGGACTTTTTAGTATAGTGAAATTAGTATGTACTAGATCCATTTACCAGGGCATTTAGAACTTAGCTGTATTTGCTTTCAGGTGCAGTTATTTCAGTTATTTGGACCACACTAAACTGCCAAGTCATACAGAAAGATTTGTTTCATGAAAAACAATGACAACTTTTCAAAGGTAGAGTTCAAGAATGACATATGAAAGCATTGGGAAGTTATCTATATAGCATCATAAATGTCTTAAAATAAACTTTCAAGTCTCCCTAAAATTTAGTTCTGAGTTTCCATATAATGTAAAATTTATAGTTTTCATAGGAAGTTTGACTTTTAACTTAGACTGCATATTTATAATTAAAAGCAAAAACTGAATGGTTTGGCTATCTGGGTATAATGATAGCTGATTTGACATTTCTGACTTTCATACTGTACTTAGCAAACCAAAGCTTTGACAATTATGCAGTTATTTTAAACAATAAAAATAGATATTTCATTTAGTTCTTGTCCTGCCCTCTGATGTCTACTTTAGATTTTATTGTTGGCATTAATAAGATGGAAAGCCCAAAGCAAAATGGGGATTCTAATTTTTAATAGTCAATTTGATCCACACAATCAGCCAAATAGTCATTTAAGCTTCTAAAAATAAAGAAAAGGCAACAAATATTGTATGTTGGTGACACTTGAAAGCAATTATTTGTAACTAGTCATTATGTTTGATAGAAATTTATTAGTTTGCTAATGTTTTCTTAATTCTTCTCAATTTTCTATCCCTCAAATCTCTTTTAAAATCTGGATTAAAAATGAGTATAATAATCATTAAGTCATTTATGTAGCCAATACAATCTATGCTGATTTTGGGGAGTAGGTGGTTAGAATTTATAATATGGAGCTTTTGAGTTATTTAATAAGGGATTGTTTCTCCTCTTTGTTAAACTTTTAATAATTTTTTGCTTCCTATGTTTTTAAATGCACTTGATCACAAGTGTGAATATTTTCCCTCCAATATAGAAAAGGCAAGTCACTATAGGAGACAGCGGTCTCGGTCTCACTCGAGCAGTACCTTCGGTACCGTTCTGGGAGATGACAAGTCAGAAATGTCCGAGGTTTACCCTAGCTTTTCCTGCTGCAGCGAGGTAACGAGACCGTCCGATGAAGGAGGTATCAAACATTAATCGTTCTCAAAGAAAATTAATTCATTTTGAAAAAATGTGTCACAAGTGTGTTTTTAACACATTCTTTGCCTTTGCATAAGCATTTAGCCTGGGCGTATTTGAAAGTTTTTCATTTTGAGTCCTTTTTTTAAACTACTAATTTGCATTTCTGCATGTTTGTTTTTCCATCTTACTTCACTATTATCACAGCAAATGTATCTTTAATGACAAAAGGGTTTTGGGATCTGCTTTTGAGTTTGTTTTACAAGAGTTGTATGTAATGGATATACACGGCCAGAATGGAAACTTTTGTTCTGCAAAGTTTGTATCTGATTTCCATTAAGAAAAACCATTCTTATAGTTATTACATTTGAGTGGTTAAGTGGTTGCTATGAAATGTGTGTGTTTGAATATTTATATACATTTGCAGTCAGAGTTAGACCTTGCCAGAAAGAAGTTGAATGTGATACTTGGGATATGAAGCTTTTGTTTTTAAATGGAAAGTACTGTGGATTATTAAAAATGTTCTCTATATTTTATATGCCTACCCTTTTCCTCTACTTTCTCCTGTTTTCTGCATCCAAGCTGGTGGATTAATCAAAACTTTTAGTTGAAATTGTTTTGGGTGTAAACTAATACTGATAAAGTTGTTATCAAAGATTTATTTGGTTTTTATTTTTATTTTGGTGAGAGCAGTTGCTTTCTACTCTCAACAGATTTCCATTATGCGAGACAGTGCTATCAGCTGTGGTCACTGTGCCACACCCCAGACGGTCAGCCCTTCCTCGCTGTGTGGCCGGGAGTTGGTGCCTTTGCCTGTCCTGTGTTTGTCCACCCCCCTCCCCCAGCTCAGCAACCACTTTTCATCTCTTACTATGAGTTTGACCTTTTAGATTCCTCCTTGGTAGAAAGCTTTTAAAGATATCTTTCCTCTGTAATTCTGATATAGTATTTATAAAATAGCTTTGTTCTCCTGTAGGGAAGGTAGATGTGAGGGATCTCCTCTTTCTGTGTCTGGTTCTCTAACAATTGGCTCAGTAACTTCTTGAGTTGTTTCTATTTTGAAGGAGCTTGGGGCCACTGTGGTTATGGAGGAACAGAATAATGTTTTGCTTGATGAGATAAATAAAATGCAAAGCCAATATGAGAACACGTTTCCATCAACCTTATTTAACTTTATTTCAGTTCAGCATGCTGTAGTTGATGTCTCTCCCAAATACAATGTACCACAGAGTCTTTGCTTCAGCAGTGATCCTTTCACCTTTGTCTGTATGCACTTATGCAGCATCCACTCGTTTATTCATCAGTGTTTACTGAGTGCTTTTTGTACACCAGCCAAGAGCTTGGATCTGGCAATGCATACAGCACAGAGTGCAAGAGACAGGATGTGCTCTGAAGGGCTTAGGGCCTGGTGGGGTCCCTGACATTGAGCAGAAACTTACCCAAGTACTGTATAATTATGAAAAAAGTAAGTGGTATGAGAGGGGGGCAGGGGGGTGACAAGGTGTATTACAGGGGAATCCCATCTGGTCCTGATGGCAGGGAAGCCTTCCCCGAGGAAGAAGATTTGAGCTGAGATATGAGTGCTGAATGGAAGTTAAGTAGGCCAAGGGGTTTTTGGGAGAAAAATGTTTCTCATAGAGAGAACAGAGCATTGAAATGTGTGCCATTCAAATGGAGGCATCAAGGAGGCAGAGTTCGGAGGGGAAGCCTGCACTGGAGATAAGCGTGGAAGTCATTACCCGTGTCGATGATAAGGTCTTGGGTGAATCGCTGTAGAGCAGAATGCAGAGATCCCTCCTGCACATGTCTCAGCTCCCTCTGAACCAGCAGATTCAAGTCCACGTTCACTTGTCTCTGATTCCATTCTCCCTTCCAAGGTTGTGTTATAAAAACCCACCATTGTGGGTTTATTTTCTCTTCCTTTTCTCAAGTCACCACTCCTTTTTCCTAATTATGGCTAGCAAGTGGACCCTATACTATGGCAAACTGAATGAGAAAATGTCTCCCTTGAAGGAAGGTATACATAAATATTTTTACATTTATACTATAATCTGAGTAAGAGTAGCTTACAGTTAAGAAGAAATAATTACATCTTTATAAATGGAGGAGTTTTAGACTTCATGGAAGGTGACAGAGGGGCGGTTTGGGGCAGGAAGAGGGAGGTCCCAAAGACTCAAACAAGGCTTCCTCAGCCTGGTAAGAAAAGCTGACTCTCTGGAGGCATTTATACGCTTGCCACTCTTCTTGTCATGAGGGCAAGATGCTCCGTCTTCAGTGACAGTCCCTATTTTAGAAATCGAGGTATGAGTTACGAAGGAAAAATAAAGATGTATCAATAAATTTTATTATAAACATAAGTGATGGTATACCCACAGAATAACTGCATTAATTTGAAAAGATTTTAAGATGCATGGCAATATGCTCCTAATTTACATTTATTTTAATCAAAGCAAAACACATTCTGCCAATTGGCTCCTTATGTCGATATTCAAATTATTGGTGACATATCAAACCTAATGTGCCCCAGACCATCTCCCCATTCCTCACCTTTCTCCACCTTCACCCACACAACTCTGCTGCTGTTTCGGGCTCAGTGGCAGCTGAAACTTTCCAGGGTCTGAAGTCAGACCCTTTAGAGTCATTCAACACTCTTGTCTTTCATGCACATCCCACATCCTACCAATCCGCACATCTTGTCAAGTCCACCAGGAAAATACATCCAGAACCTGACTGCTGCCCCCCTGTTCTGCCTCACCGTGCTGGGTCAGCTGCTGCCCTCCCCCTGGATGGTCTCCGTCACCCCCGACGGGCTTCCCTGCTTCCGCTCTTGCCACCCATTCCGCCCACCCTCTGCCTCAGTCTTTTCTCTGTTTGTCAGCCAGAAGGATCTTCTTATTTTATCTGTTGAATTAACTTTTATTAAAATATAGTTAATATACTATATATTAGTTCTAGGTGTATAATGTAGTTATCCATTAACATCACTATGATGTCCTCACAGTGATTCAACATCACTGTGTCTAACAAGATGATTATCACACTAAGTCGGGTAAGCAGATGCTATTGTGCAGGGTTACTTTGATACCAGTGACTGCATTCCCCGTGTGCACTTTACATCCCTGCAATTTATTTATTTTGGAATTAGAAATTTGTACCTCTTACATCATACTCCAAAATTAACTCAAAATGGATTAAAGACTTAAATGTAAGACTTAGAAATTATTAAATTCCTAGGAGAAAACATAGACAGTAAACTCTTTGGCATTGGTCTTAGCAATATCGTTTTTGATATGTCTCCCCAGGCAAAGGCAACAAGAGCAAAAATAAAAAAATGGGACTACATGAACTTAAAAAGCTTTTGTACACTGAAGGAAACCATCAACAAACAAAAAGTCAATGCACTAAATAGGAGAAGATATTTGCAAATGGCAAATTTGATAAGGAAGTTAATGTATGAAATACATGAAGAACTCATACAACTCAACATCTAAAAACAAACAATCTATTAAAAAATGAGCAGAGGACCTGAATAGACATTTTTCCATGGAAGATGTATAGATGGCTAAGAGGCATATGAAAAGATGCTCAAAACATCACTAACCATCAGGGAAATGCAAATCAAAACCACAATGAGGTGTCACCTCACACCTGTCAGATCAGCTATTATGAAAAAGACAATAAAGAACAAGTACTGGCGAGGATGTGGAGAAAAGGGAACCCTTGTGCACTGTTGGTGGGAATGCAGACTGATGCAGCCACTGTGGAAAACAGTATGGAGGTTCCGCAAGAAATTAAAAAAGGATCTTTTGAAACATAATCATGTCACTCTTCGGCTTACATTTCATTCTGAATATAACCTAAATCCTCACCATCACTAATAAAGTCTTATCTAATACGGGCCCCCACTGCCACCCCGAATTCATTTCCCGCCACTCTGTGTACTTGTTCACTCCCACCACCCTGGTCTCCCTGCTTCACTCAAACCTCCCAGGAAAGCCCCCACGCTGGGCCTTTGCTATTACTGTTCCTCTGCCTGGAATACTACTGTCCACCCCAGACACTGGCTTGCTTCACCCCATTTCTTCACACTGTTGCTCAGATGTCACTTTATCAGAGAGACCCTCTCTAACTACCAGAGACACAATGGCAGCCCTTTCTGTCCTGTCCGTCCCTTTACCTTGCTTTTTCCTTTCATTAGCACTTGATACCACCTACCTCTTTCTTGCTAGAATCCAGCTCCATAGCAGCGGGGATGTTAGCTGATTTGTTTACTAATCTATTTCCAACTCTTAGGATAAGCACTCCACAAATATTTGGCGAATAAATGAATGAAATGGCCAAGTTAATTATTTCCTGGTCATTTTAAAAATTGAGATATAACTGACATATAACATTGTGTTAGTTTCAGGTGTAAATTAATACTTTAAATAGTAAAACTGCATACATGACTGTAAGTATGATTTTTTAAATAAAATTCTATTGTGTAAGGCTTTCAAGAAAGTTCGTTTTTGTTTTGATGATGTTTTGATATGTTTCAATAACATTAAAGCATTGATGAAAAACCTAAAGTGGAAACATTCCCAGTTTTTTTTTTTTTCTGGTAGAAAAGGAAAAGAGCAGTATCTATGACTTGTCAGTTGCTTTGAAATCTATGGTCTCCTTTGAAATGTGTACTATGCTGGGCCCTGGTGAGGAGGTGCTGATTGACTCTGTAGAAGAACAAAATGCTTATGGTCATGACAGCTGTTTTATGAAAACCTTTAGTGTCTATAGTACTAACAGTCAGTCATGTGCCTTTGTTTAAATACTATTCTAGACACTGCAAAGAATTTTAGAAAAGTACATGTTGATGGTAAGATGAAGAAAATGTTTGTGGTATTTAGAAATGCCACTTTTTCATCCAGATTTTCTTGGTTTCTTTAAACTTAGATTAGGGTTTTTTATGCTAAAACGTGTCATGCCCCAGAGCGACATCCTTTAATAATTGGGCCGTCTCCCTGCTGTCGGGTGGTGTACGTGGTATGCTTGCTGTGGGGGGCACCACGCTGTGCATGAGGACGAGACATTGAACTTCACCCGTGCTCTCTCACTGCTCAATCTGTGTTCACAGGAGGTCATCTAACCTTATTAGGCTAAGATTCCACATCTGTACCAGGAAGGATGTAGGACAAGAAGCTTTCTAAGAAATTCTATACTTCCGAGCCCCAGTGCCATACATTTAAATGAGCTTTTATTTTCTTTCTGTACCTTCTATGTATGAAAACGTGTTTATGTCCTGAGGTCAATCTGTTTTACTTTGTGGATTAAATGGCTGAGCAGTTATGAGAGTCATGTTTGTAGGGTCCTTCTTCTGAGTTAGGGAAAATCCTGATTGTTAGCACAGAAGGTTAAACGATCGGCTCATTTTCTTGAGGCGAAAGCCCAATGTTTTCATCACTCCCATTTGGTTTTCATGAGCGTTAACATAGAAACCTTCTCCTTTACATTTTAATCATTGTTTTAGTTGTGTGTTTCTCATGATATTTCCCCATCTTGCTTTGATTGCTGAATATTTCCATTTTCTTATGTGATTATTTTGGGCTTTCTTTATGTTTCAATCTACTTTCCAAGCTATTAAGTTACCAAAGGGTTTTCATTTTGCCTCTCTACTGGAATACTTTGATGCAATAAAAGAGGCTTTTACTTCAACTTCATCGAATTTTGCGTTGATTCTTGAATAGTATTGGAAATCGTCTTTATTGCCTTTTGGCATTAGATTAGGTTAACTTATTTTCATTTGACACAGTTCCTTATGTGGTAATAATTCTGATGGTCTCTGCTTGTTTCACTGCAAGGTTTTCTTTGATCTTCACGGTTGTCCTTGGTTCCCTTGCCTGCAACATGCATTTGCCTTCTGGTGCCACTTTGTGTCTCCTCGGTTCTCCTTCATGCACAGTGCTCTGTAGTGCCAGGGTTTTTATGTTTGCAACCTCTTCCCTTGTTCACCTTTTCCATGTTGAAATTATGTTCAGTTTTGCTCCAGGTGTTTTGTGTGTTTCTGTCTTCCTCTGGAGCATACAAGTATTATGATAGCGAAGGAAAAGCAGGTACACTTTTCAAACAGACATTTTCAGTGTTTCAGCCTTGTGAATTTTTTCATTTTGCTGGGAAAGAATCTTCTTGGGATGACCTAGTTCTGCCTTAACTGATGGGAAGCAAGTTTTGGATCCTGTGACAGGCCTCACTGGGTTGTGTTTACACCACTTCATACCATGGAACATGATCTCAAAAGAGGTCAGGTTGCACGAGAGGCTCTAGTACATTCTGGGGCTCTCGGGATATTGTCAGCAGGCATATCAAGAGGGCAGTGCACTGATTAAGGAACCAATTTTCCTAGTGTTTTATAGGCACCTATAACTCCATCTGTGCATTTACCAGGCATTTATCTAGAATCTCCTATGTATGTGAGATGTTGGGAACCACAAACATAAAGATACAGTTAATTGTCTTCAAGGAACTCATGTTCTGGTGAGTGCACTACATACATAATGCCATGGTGCCGAGGAAGGCATTGTGATGGAGTAATGCCGAGACTTAGAATTAGACAGGCAGAGAAGTGGGAAAGGAACGTCCAGGACACAAGAGTAGCACATGAGGGGACACAGCACATTGGAAACTTAGTGTGTTTGGCACATCTGGAGCCTGGGGGCTTTGTGTGTCCAGGGGACGGGCTGAAGGAGACCAGGACCAGAATCAGAGTGTGCCAGTGCTGAGCCAGGTCTCTTCGGAGAGCGTTCAAATGGGCATAATTTCAGGGAACTGTCCTTGGGCTTTATCCTGTACGGGTTGGGAGGCTATTTAGAGGACCTGTTACCTAGACTGGTAGGTGGTTGAATCTCTGCCTTTGGAGCTTGTCTTAGAATCCAGGCTGTACTAGGTGATTTAAATCCTACCAAGAGCATCAACACCTTGGACATCAAGTGACCAGAAGACTTCCTTAGTCTTCTAAAGGGCTAATAGTGTAGAGACAGGACTGTGGACTTTTATTTCAAACTTTGCCACCTCTTTTATTTTTGATTTGTGTCATTTATGTGGAAAGGCAGAAACACTAATACCGAAGCATCTCTGTTGACTCCCAGGCTCCAGACAAAAGGGCCAACTGCTGGATGTTTAATAGGCATCTCAAATTTTATGTCTGGAACCAAAATCTTATTTCCTATCTTAGCAACAAACAAACATCGCTTCTTGGTGTTTTGTTTGTTTGTTTTTTGTTCACCATTTCAGTTGATGACACAATCATTCATCCTAATACTCAGGATAAGACTGTGGAATCATTCTGATCATCTTTCTCACTCTCACGTTTCACATCTAATCCATCTGTAAGCCTGTTGGCTCTATCTTCAAAATACATCTGTCCCCAGTCCTGCCACTTCTCACCACATTCGCTGCACCCTGAGTAAATCACCATTCTCTCTGCTTGACATTGCAGAAATAGGCTCCCAGGCCTTGTAATTCCGTTCTTGCCTGTTTTGGTCTAGTCTCCACTCAGCTGATGGTTTAAAGACCTGAACCTGATCTGGTTCTATTTTGCTCAAAATATTCTAATGGCTTCCAATCACACCTAGACTAAAAAACATGGTGTACAGTCTGCAAGATTTTCCAAATCTTGATATGATCAAGATTTGCCCTTGATCATATCTCCGATTTCATCTCCCACCAGCCTCCTTGCTCTAGCCACACAGATCTTCTGGCCAGCTCGGCATGCCAGGCATTCTCTCACCTCGAGCCTTTGCAGCCACTGGTCCCTTTGCCTGGAACACTGTCCTGGGTGTTTTTGTCACTTGCTCACTTCCTTCAGGTCTCTGATCTTGATTTTTTTTTTTGTTTATTCTATTACTGTTATCCCAATTTCCCTCCCTGTGTCCTCTTCCATCCAGCCTACCCCTCACTCCCACAGTCCATCCCCACACCATTGTCCATGTCCATGGGTCATTCATACATGCTCTTTGACTACTCTCTTTCCCTTCCCCCCACCCTTCCCCCCACTCCCTTTCCTCTAGCAGCTGTCAGTCTGTTCTCTATTTCCATGTCTCTGGTTCTGTTTTGCTCATTCATTTATTTTGTTCATTAGCTTCCTCTTCTAAGTGAGATCATATGGTATTTGTCCTTCACTGACTGGCTTATTTCACTTAGCACAATAGTCTCCAGTTCTGTCCATGCTGTTGCAAAGAGTAGGAATTCCTTCCTCTTTATTTCTGCTGCATAGTATTCCATTGTGTAAATGTACCACAGTTTTTGATCCATTCATCTACTGATGGGCACTTAGGCTGTTTCCAACACTTGGCTATTGCAAATAGTGCTGCTATGAACATAGGGGTGCATAAGTTCTTTTGAATTGGTGACTCAGTATTCTTAGGGTGTATTCCCAGCAGTGGAATAACTGGGTCAAAAGGAAGTTCCGTTTTTAGTTTTTTGAGGATATTCTGTACTGTTTTCCACAGAGGTTGCACCAGTCTGCATTCCCACCTATAGTGCATGAGGGTTCCCTTTTCTCCACATCCTCGCTAGCACTTGTTGTTCATTGATTTATGAATGATAGCCACTCTCATAGGTGTGAGGTGATGCCTTACTGTGATTTTAATTCCCATCTCTCTGATGGCTAGTGATGTTGAGCATTTTTTCATGTTTATGGGCCATCTGTATGTCTTCTTTGGAGAAATGTCTATTCACATCCTTTGCCCATTTTTTAATTGGATTTATTGTCTTCCTGGTGTGGAGTCATATGAGTTCTTTATATATTTTGGAGATTAGACCCTTATCCAATGTATCATTGGAAAATATGTTCTCCCATACAGTGGGTTCCCTTTTCACTTCAATGATGGTTTCTTTAGCTGTGCAGAAGCTTTGTAATTTGATGTAGTCCCGTTTGTTTATTTTTCTTTATTTTCCTTGCTCTAGGAGATGTGTCAGCAAAAATATTGCTACATGGACTATCTGAAATTTTACTGCCTATGTTTTCCTTTAGTACTTTTACAGTATCACAACTTATATTTAAGTCTATTATCCCTTTTGAGTTATTCTGGTGTATGGTGTAAGTTGATGGTCTAGTGCCTTTTTTTTTCTTTGCATGTTCCAGTCCAGTTCTCTCAAAACCATTTATTGAAGAGGCTATTTACTCCAGTGTATGCTCATGCTGCCTTTGATTAAATGTCAAGTAAGCTGAAATGGCTTCCTTGATCACTCTACATTGAAAACCCTGAACCCACATACACTCATAACTTTCTGTCCCCTTACCCTGATTTATTTTTAAGTAACTTTTTAAAGGTTTGTTGAGGCACAATTGATATACAAAAGTCACACATATTCAGTGCATACATTTTGATGAGTTTGGACATATACATACACCATGATACTGTTATCATAAGCAAGGTACTGGAGATACCCACCACATATCCCGTGTTGAGGTGTGTGTGAGGGAGGAGGGTGTTGTAGTAAAACACTAACTGTGAGAATTATCCTCAACATACTTCACAGTGTACAATACAGCCTTGTTATCTACAGGTACTGTGTTTTACAGCAGATATCTAGAGCTTGTTCATCTTATATAACTGAGACTTTATACCCAGGGAGCAATAATTCCCCATTCCCCACCTCACCCCAGCTCTTGGCTGCCATCGTTCTGCTTTCTGCTGTATGAATTTGAGTATTTTAGATACCTCATAATAAGTGGAATCATGCAGTATTTGCCCTTTTATGATTAGCTTGTATCACTCAGCATAATGTCCTCAAGATTCATCCATATTGTTGAAATGTAAGATTTCCTTATTTCTAAGGTTGAATAATATTTCGTTGTATGTATATCCCATATTTTCTATACTCATTCATTTGTTGATAGTGATTTGGATTGTATTCATTTTTAGCTAGTGTGAATAGTGTCCCAATAAAAAAGGGCCATAGGTATTCCCTTGATATCAGGAAAATGTAGATCAAAACCACAATGAGATATCACTTCATATCTGTTATGATGACCATTGTTAAAAAAAAAAACCAACCTGAACAAACACCGAAGAGAAGTTTTGGTGAGCACGTGGAGAAATTTGAACTCTTACACTCTAGCTGGGGATGTAGGAGGTACAGCAACTATGGAAAACTGTGTGGAAGTTCCTCAAAAAATTAAAGATAGAATTACAATATAATCCAGCAATCCTACTTCTGGGTATATATTCATAAGTCTTTCTCCTGCCTGATATTTCATTATGTTTTATGTCATTTATTTGTATAGTGTCTGTGTCTGCCCCAGAATGTAAACTCTTTTGGAACAGACCCTTGCTGTCTGCTTTTATTCTGTAGTCCATAATTAGCACCTAGAACAGAACCTGTATTACAGTAGATGCTCGGTCAACGTTGTTGAATATAGAAACGTTCAAATTAAATTTGATCTGAAATATAACGAGCTTTGCTACATGTACTAAATGATGAGAACATGGCATTAATCTTTATTAATGTCTGTTTAAAGCTAATTTGACTTAGGAGTAACAGTGCAATACTAATTCTTATTATATTTTTTAAAAGTAGTAATGTAATACATGTCACTGGGATGTAACATTTTAACCAATGTTCATTAAAAAGCCCGAGTCTGCTAATGACCTTCCATATCAAGAAGTCGGTAAATCGTTCCCACATTAACAATTCTGTTTTCATACAAATGCTTCTCATCTTAGTTTTTGTGTAGTTTAGTGATGACCTCTTTCCTCAGTAGAGACTCAGTAAAGTAGAAGTGTACATCCAAATTCTGAAATTCATACCTTTCATGATTTCTTTTTTTGAATATAGCTGTTTTTATTTTTATTTATTTTTTTAATTGTTGTTCAAGTACAGTTGTCTCCATTTGGTTTCTGTCTCACTGTAATCCAGTTTATTGTTAGAACCTCTGCAGAGACAGAATGAATGTGTCATGTAGCTTCTCTTCCAGTACCTAGACAGGACTGGGGAGGGCTTGTGAGTAAATGCTGAATGAAAGGAGGCAAAAACGCAAGAACAAATAATAACTTTTGTAGATTCAGCAAAGACCACTAGGATGTGCTTTGAGTTCCTAAGGACAACAGTTGTCATTAAAAGTTAAATTTGCCTTTAAGTTGAGAACAGAAATATTTAACTGGTGCATTATTAATAATGCCCTCAACTAGCAGTGTTTCACAATCTCTTTTAATATGAATAAATTCCATAAAGTCACTATCTTTTGTCTAGTATTCTCATTAATTCTTTTCTGTTAATTCTCTTTTCCCATTGAGGATTTGTGTTTTTTGATTTATAGATAACATTCTGCCCAAGTTGAGTGTTATTGGTTTTTAATTGTGAGCATAGTTAAAATCAGAACTATCTACTAGAAAATACACCCCTCAATTTGAACTCTTGGTCTTCACTTAAAATAAACTTGACAGTATTTCTATTTTAGCCACTACTTCAGTTTTCTGATTATGGATGGCCAACCCTCAAACCTCCTCCAAACTCTAACTCCTTCCTCACCTGACTTCTAAGAGAAAAATATAGTCAACAGAAAATCTCAGATGTGTTATTTCTCCATTGTGTTTAAGTATTATTTCTGATATGAATTTGAGAAGTTTGCTAGTGTCCATCAAAAAATAATATTTTAGTGTCTTCATTTAAGTTTAGGAATATTTAGAATTGATGGCTAAAATACTTATCTCTGTGATAAAAGTAATCTCAATGACAATTCATGATTCCTTTATAATGTAAAATATACTTATCAAAATATTACATGATGATTTTTAGCCATCTAGCCTTTAAAAAAGCACACATTGTATACTTTTTTAGAAATTGTTACAAATTTCAAAAAGTTTCAAAACAGATTTTGGAAGTGCTCAGTTAGTTCTTCTGCTCCTCCAAGGAAAAGGTTTAGGATTCTGATTGAATTGAAGTGCTTAGAGAAACTCATGTTCTCAGCATCAGTAGACTTGGAATGAAAGAAACAGGCTAAGTTTCCTTTTCTGAGTGTGAAATTGTGGAAATCATTAAATACTAATGAATAACACCTGTTCCAAGAGGCACATGTGTTTTTCATTGACTTTCAAAAATTAAATCAAAGGGTTCCATATGTGTGTGAAGGACAAACATCTGATACTTAAAGTAGCAAACAATAAAACATTGAAATATATTTCCTGTGAAGCTGAGCTGATTGGGGAAAAGGGGAGATTTGATCATCAGGAAGATATAAATGTGGCTAAAGCATATGCACCATGTGAGAAAATGCTGGAAGAGCTTTGCAAATTGTAAAGTGGCGCACATGGAAAGGACAGGGTAGGTATTCTTGATTTTCATATTGTTGAACATTCACTATGAAATTGGACATAGTAGGGTTTTGTTTTTTTATGGATCAAAATTAATGTTCAAGTTGGAGAATAGATTAACTACACATGCATAATTATGTGTCTGTCCTATATAAAACAGTAAAGGCATAACATTTTTTCTGTAGACATGAATTTCTCTGCTCTCCCCCAATTTCCTGTTTCATCCAGGTGCCCCACATCCTTCTGCCCCAAACCCCAGGCTAGTAGGTCATGGGTATTGGATCCTGACTTTACTTAAAATTTCTATGGGCTGCTATTGCTGGCTGATGTATTAAGTTTCTGCATTTTGTTTGTTCATTATCTACTGTAGCCCAGGCTTGTTGTCATGCTGCTTCTCTTGCAGAATCGCTGCTCCTCATCGCTGCTGTCTTCCCCCCAAAATATTGTAAATCTCCCCGGCCACAGGTTTTAGACATTCTGGTTCTTGATGATTATCTTTCATCATATGCCTGACCCACGCATACTGAAAATGTTGTTTACGAGCCTCTGAAGATCTAGGATCTTACCTTTGTCCTGTCTAAATGTCCTTCTAATTGTGCCTCTGATCACAATGACCTGTTGCTCACCTCCCTACCTCTATCTCACTGTGTCTCTTTATACCTGCCTACTTCTCTAGCCCCAGCCATTTCCCTTAAACTTGGAGCTTGGGCTCTGCGAAACCCACGTAGTCCTTTACATTCATTTCCCCACAGTTTTCTACCTTCAAATCATGTCAGGGACACATTGAGTCAGTTTCTTTTTTTTCTTTTAAGTCAGTTTCATATATGCCTATTGGTTGGAAAAAATTCCTTCTCATTCAGAAGTGTAATTAATACTGAGATATATATACATGTAATATTTAGTGTGGCTTGTGACTAAGGGTGTCTAATGTAAAACTGCATTTGGGAACTCCATGTAGATTAATGATATTCCCTAAGATTTGAATTAACACAAGAAAAAAGACAAACAGATAGTCCAGTTTTCAGTTGTATGTATTTATTCAGTGAGTATTTACAGAATACCCTCTGCATTGGCATTATGCGCATTTCTTTCATTGTACTTGAATGAAGAATCTTTCTGTGTAAGATGGATTTATACAATATTTGCAGTTTTGTTCACCAAGGAAAATTGGGATTTGCTATGAGCTGACTATTTAGTCATGACATAATTTGTGTCCAAAAGCTAGACTTGGTGATACGGCTTACCTAAATGGAAACAGCATTCCTGTCTACCTGCTGTTCTTAGGTTCTCTATTGCTTTCATCTTCTCGGAGAATTGCCACAAATTACATATGCACTACCCATACTGTACTTTCCTGTATTTTCTTTCTTGTTTTGCTTTGAGGGGTACTGTGCAGGTGTGTGTATAGATACAGATACATACCATATGGATATTGTGCCATGAGAATGTTATTAAAGACTCTGAAATTTGGGGCAGGAATTATTTCTTGTTCCCTTAGTGACAATCCTGCTTACGTTTGTGGTTTGGTTTATAGTTATAGGTTGGGGAGTTTATCCTGGCTTAAGTAGCTAAAAATTAGAAACAAATTGGAGAAAAAAAATGCAAGTTGAAATTTAGATGTAAGATGTAAATTGGCTGGATTATTCTGAGGCAAAATAACAGATATTCTTAAATTTCTAGTTATATTCAGATCATGTTATGTTTTAGCTTGGTTCTGTCAGAGAACATTCACAAATGAGTTAACTTTGAAATCAAAACATGCTGCTTTTCTGGGTTTTTCTTTTTCTAATAACTTAAAATATAACTAATTTTGTACTTTTTTTTAATAGTTAGGAACTCCAGAATCCCTAAACAGTATTTTAGAAGTTCTTACTTGAGACAACTAAGCTAAATATGTAAATGAACAGTCAAGAGTAAAATATACGTATGTACAGTTCCAAAAAATACATAACCTGTATGTTTCCTTTTGCAGTTCATTAGAAATTAACAGGCAATCATAAATCTTTAAATATTTAACCATATTTGATTAAAATAACATCATAAACATGATTGCTTGAGTTTGGGGAAGAAAACGTTAAATAATCCCTTGGACTTAATTGTACTTTCAGCTAAATTCTCAGCATGTCTGTGGGAAAGAGCCTGTCACTCTTCTGACGCTGACCTGGGGGAGCAGCGTGCTCAGCCGTGTTCTGCAGAATGGTTTGGGGTACTGTCAGGAGGCCTCATCACGTGGGTCTTTGATGCTTAGTGGGAAAGTGGTTGGAGTCATATCAGGAGATGGATTTGAGCACAGACTTGAAATTATTCATGCAGGATAAGGTGACTGAATGACAATTGCTCTCGGTAAAATAGGATAAGCATTGGCAATGGGAAAAAGAAACCACGATTGAATACAGTCAGAGACTTATCAGATGCTAACATGGCCCTTAAAAGAAATCTAAAAGCCATTGCTTCAGAAGTGATGCTATTTTATGTGCTTTGAGCTTGCTTTTCCAAAAGTGAATGAATTATTCTCACTACAATTTCTTCCAGAGATGCTCTGGCACACCTCATCAACACACAGACATAAATTTCTTATGTGGTTGACACTCTGAAGTTTACCACAAAAAACAGAGTAACCTCTGTGTGCATAGCAGCCTACGTGCATATCTCCGCAGGCTTTTACACGCCCCCTTTCTCTGCCTCTCCCTGCCTCTCACTCCCGCCTGCCCCACCAGCAAGAATGAAAGGTGGCTTGCTGACACTTCCAGCGTCAGATCCAGGACTCACTGTTCTGGGAGCTTCGGAGCTCTTCCCTGTTTCTGAACCCACAGTGGTTATTTGGAGATTAACCTTGTGCTATCTTGTCACTAATTCCATGATCATTTTGGTGTGGTATGGTCAAGAGTTTGGGTTCTGCATTCAGATTTTTGGCTTCCAAATTCTGGTCCTTATCTAGCTCTGGTTGATGAAGTTACTGAATCTTGCTGACCTTTGGTCTCCATCTCTAACAGATGGGGATGTACCACCTGTAAACTGGTGACAGTTATACCGGCTTATGCATGTGACATGCTAAGCACAGGGCCTGGCACATTGTAGGTAGGAGACCACTGTCCCGATTTGCCCAAGACTGAGGTAGTTCCCATGAAGCAGAACTGTCAGTGCTAAGATTGGGAAACTCCTGAGCAAACTGAGTTGGCCTCCCTAGTTATAAGCACTTCATTTACATTATTTAAATTTTATTGTATTTATGTCTTGTATTGCTCGGGAAGCAGAATCCTATGTGTCATTTTTCTCTCATTAAATGTCACTCACAGGGCCTCATACCTATTGCTTAAATATTTTCATGTGTAGTGCATTCACTTAAAAGAGGTTTGCAATACTTTATAGTAATAAAACTTATCTGAGAATAGAAAATTAAAACAAAGATGAGTGGGGGATCTAGAAGGGGAAAATGGTTTGGAACACAGCACTGGCTTGAGAGATAATTTTTGAATTTGCGAAGACATTTTTTGGCTGCAATCTCCTTTTCTTGCAGATGGTTACCGGATTCTATGTTGGTCAGGCCTCAGGAAGTGGGGCCAGCTCCCATTAGTCTGCTAATCATTGTGTTCTATGGACTGGCCTTAACAGGAGTGTTTCGTGTTAGCCTCCAAATTATTCTCCAGTTAACTCTCTGTTGACTCAGATAACTTCTCACAATTCCCCATTTCTCCTTGAGTCCCAGATTTAAACATCTGCCTCCACAAATATTAGAAACAAGTCAGCAGGGTATGTGCTAGCCTCTTCCAGCTGCTGTAACAGAGTACCGTAGACCACGTGGCTTACAAACAAGAGCAGTCTGTTCCTCACTGTTCTGGAGGCTGGAAGTCTGAGATTGGGCTGCCAGAGTGGGCGGGTCTGTTGAGGCCCCTCTTCCCAGTGGCTGACTACGGTCTTCTCCTTGTGGTCTCACATGACAGATAGGAAGCTAGCTAGCTCTCTGGCCTGTTCTCCTAAGGGCACTAATTGCATTCATCGTGGTTCCACCCCCACAACCCAATCACCTCCCAAAGGCCCACCTCCAAATCCCATTACATTGGAGTTAGATTTAAACATAAGAATTGGGGGTGAGGAGAATGACCCAAACATTGTCCACTGAAGGGGAAGAGAGGGAATTTTGGAATAGCTTAAATAAGACCACATGTGCCCCTAAATTTGTGTCACCTGACAGAGAAGGAAGTTGGCAATAGCTCAGGGGTTTATCATCATGGCTGACTATTTGAAAACCTTGGAAGATTTAAAACATAAAACACCAATGTCCAGTTCCTCCCATTCCCACGCCAGACATTCTGATGTAATTGTTCCGGGGGATCTGGACGTAATGTGGTTTTAAAGATCTGGGTGAACGTGATAGGTGGCCAGGGCAGAAGCCACCACCAGGAGCTGGTTCCTCCTCCATCTCTTTGCTTCCCCAGCTCATGGCCCTGCCTGAGCGCAAAATGAACATAGGAAACAGTAATGTTCGCTTTTATTTTTACATATTATTTCCAACATTTGAGCATATATTTGTATCACAGTGATGATTATGCATGCCTTTAAAACTTGTTTAACTCAGTTGTAGATCATTTCATTTTTATGCTAATAGTTTATGATGTAGCAAGCTTGTTTTTTAGGCAGCCGTCTATTCCCAGTTTATTGTTAAAAACCAAACATTTCAAACCAAGAGGCAATCTGGCTTGTTTCTGTTTTCTGCAGGGAAGAAAAATAATTCTCTATACTGGTAGGAATTCTCTTAGATTAAAAAATAGCATTTCGTTGCTGGATTAGCATAAATGTTCTGGATTTAGTCCCCACTTGCGGTTTGTGGAGAGAATCCCACGCCATGAGGACTCGGGTTCTGACACGGAACTCTCGATGTGCTAAAGGGTCCATGTCCTGGGCCTGTCTTACTACCAGTTACTTGACCACCTTGCTCACGGCCTAGATAAGATCTGGTTAGGACCTAGCTCATTAATTAATAGTTTATTCAAAACTAGCAGCATTTTTATACTTTCTCTTTTTTATTTTTTTCCTTCATTTTAGCAATTCTCCTGTAATAGTCTAAATAGAGATTTTTTGTCCTAAAAAAAAGACACCCAAAACATTTTTGGACGTGCATTAACTAATAAAACCACAGTCAAGGACTAGAAAATCTGACAGTAATTTTATTGCATCTTATGTTTTTTTATTGGAAATCTTCTGGTGATTTTTTCCTTATTCTGGATTTTTCGAGAAGTAAGCCTTGAGGAAAAGCCCCACAATTATTCTCTCTGTTTGTATTATGTCTTTAGTTAGCCATTACTATAGACAGAATGCTTGTGCTCCCCCGCCCCCAAACTCACGTGTTGAAATCTAACTCCCAATGCGATGGTGTTAGGAGGTGGTGCCTTTGGGAGGTAATTGGATCATGAGGGTGGAACCCTCATGAATGGGATTTAGTGCCTTTATAAAAGAGAGTCCAGAGAGCTCCCTGGTCCCCTTCTGTCACATAAAGGCACAGAAATTTGAACCAGGAAGCCAGAACTCACCAGATACCGATCCTGCTGACACCTTAATCTTAGACTTCCCAGTCTCTAGAACAGTGAGACATGAATGGTTATTGTCTAAGCCACTCAGTCTGTGGTATTTTGTTGTAGCAGTCCCAATGGGCCAAGACATCAATAAAGCACTACTTTTATTTTATTATTTGAATTTGGAGTTTGGCCGCCTACTGTTACCTGTAGTCATGTGGTGGTTTCCCAAACCTCCACCTCATCTTCGATGACTGGAGGCCTCTGCCGTGGTGTCACTGTGCAGAGACCATTGTTCCACCGCCTTCCTGCTTAATCGGTCAGCCGCTGTATTTCTGTTCTGTGAAGTGGGGATGTATCTGTCTAAGAGAACAGCTCTGATAACTGAAGACAACATGCAAGACTCTCGCACACCGAGGACACTTACATAACACCCTTCTTCACCTACTCTGGGCACATCTACCAAAGTGGACTTCTTTTTGGGTCCTTTCTCCTTTCATTGAACATACATTTCTTCGGTTCATTTGCTCTAATCTTTGTATTACATTTGCATGTTTTTCATCAATTTTTCATTTCCAAGTTTGTGAAGCCTCCTAAAAATTTTCTTCCTCCATCTTTACCTTCTGTTTTGTGATCTTCATGTCTACTTACTTCTTTATTTTGATTTTTTAATTCTCATGATAAGAATAAACATTACATGGAAGCATTAGTCCTGGCTGACTGTGGAGGAACTTTATTGTGCAGTGGAAGTGATATTTTGGTTCTGTAAGTATGCAGGACACTCCACACCAACCCTAAAATCCCTAGAGCTTTTATCAGCTTCCAGATCTCTGGGCGATAAATTTCACCAATGCAAAATGCAAGTGGAGGCTCACCTCTGCGTTTTATTGTTCCCTCAGGATGATGAAAGCTATTGCTTTGTGACTTTTATGTTATTGAAATAAAAACCCCTCCAACTCAAAACTCTTGGGTTGTAAGACCACCGTATTTTTATCATCATCCATCTGTACCAATGCTTGTAGGACCTCACCAATGCTTAATAAAGAGGGCACTGTATTTTTCTCTTTCATACTGAGTCCTTGTTTGTTGTGTAGTTAGCCTAACATCTGTGCACAACCCTTTGAATTTCGTATTTTCATGGAAGAAATCTCTAACTCATCTGGACTATCTTTTAGCCAAATTTTTATTTTTAATAAATGCAGTTTCTATAGTCATTGCTTCTCATTTCCTTTTGTTTGTTTTATCTATGCTCTATAAAAAGCAATTGTGTAACAAAACAATAGAAAAGCAATGCCTATGCCTCTTTTTACTTATTATTTTGTTGGTATGACACTAGTTAATAATGATACAGGTTAGAAGTGTACAATTCTATCCTACATCATCCGTATGTTGTATTGTGTGTTTACCACCCAAAGGCAAGGCTCTTTCCATCACCACTTACCCTCCCTTTACCCTGCGCCTCTTTTACAGTCGGTGTTTGCTTTTAGTAACTTGATTCCTCTGGGCTCTCAGTTATGTTCTTCATAGCCCTAACAGGAGCTTCCTAAAAACTCATTCAGTGCACCAGGTATAAGGTGGATGGCAAGGTGCAATAACCCCAAAGGAACTTGCATTTAATAATACAGTCAGAAAGGGAAATGGAAATAATCGACAAAAGCATGAAGAGAAACCATAGGGCCTAGATAGATTATATTTGCTCCAAGGTTTCTCATGCTACCCTTTCTCTCCTGCTCTCTCAAACCCATGCATATTTCAGATAAATACATTACTTTTATTTCCTGGTGTATTCGGCAATAACTACAGGTTCACTTTGAACGTCTAACTTAAGTAGTTGAGTAGGCATACCTATATTTGATTATTAAAACCCAAAATTAGAGAATACTGTTAAACCACATTCTTTCATCATTAATACAGATAGGCACTAAACTGGGATTATGTACAAACTGTGTAAACATAAACATATTACAGCCTCTGAGATGGTATATTTAATGTTTCTCTGCACATTAAATGGTTCTCTGCACATTAATGTTCCTCTGCACATTAAAATTTAAAGGTCATAATAACAAAGAATTAAAAGATTAATTTTTATTTTAAGTTTACTGGGTTATCTATTTAAACTTACATAGCATTTACAGATAGGTTAAAATCATAATTAATGAAATGACTCGTGTAATGGACAAAAAAAACCACTCAGGAGTGCCCATTTGGAGTATGCAGTTGGAATGATTGCCTAATATATTTAACTGGACATCCTCTAGGTATCGAGTCATTTCTTTAATGGGGCAAAAGGCCCACACTGCTCTCGGAGGGCACTGGTTTTGTCAGTGCTCGTCTGCCTGGCAGGCCGTGGACGTGGTGGGAGTGATAACTGTTAACAGTTATGGAGGTTTACTAAGTGACCGGCCATGCGGTGAGCTCCTTGCACCCCCGAGCTCAGCAGATATTCGAGGAGAGTCGGGGGAGTGACGAGATGGTCAGTGCTTCTGGTTTCCGACACGCAGCAAAGGCCCTGTCACTCAGCTAGTTAAGTGGGCCTACATCTATCTATGGGGATTTCTTTATTTTTCTTCACAAGTGAATTTTGACAGTATCTTTTATATCTCTTGACCGTAGATATTTAAATTGAGTTTATAATGTTAAAAAGTGCTATTCTCTGAAGTATTTGATGTTTAATGTTTTAATACCTTTATAATGTACTACAAATCTGAGTAAAGATCTTGGCAATTTCTCTTTGGTGGCACATCTGGACATTAAATAAAGACAATTTGTAATAACATTGTAATATGAATTCATTCAAGAACTGCTAAAAATAAATCCCCATTTAACCTAATGTCATTATCATCTGGAGAACACATTAATGTTTTGTAATTTTCTGATGATTAAACTTCTTTAGTTTGCTGTTCTCATATATCATTAGAATGAACGTGCCACTTATAAAACATTAATTATTCATAACACCCAAGAATTACATCTGCTTTATTATTTTATTATTAAAACTGTGCTGAAGAAAGCAACCCATAATAATTACTTTACACGGGGGAACCCCCCTAAATCCAGAATTTGTTTATTAAAAATTGTGTTTTTATTGTTGCATGTTTAAACTTCGGTCACCTTCAGAGCACTCTCCATTTGATGTGATGTGCGTATCAAGACCTTTCCCACTGCTCAAAGGCAGTGGAGCTGCTTGATTTTGATGCCTTTTAGTGCTTCCGCCATTTTTATTTCACCTCTTCCACATCGGCCAAATGTTTCCCTTTGAGGACTATTTTTATCTGGGTAAACAAAAAAAGTCACTTGGGGTGAGATCAAGTGAATAGGAAGGGTGGGGCTTGAGGGTCATGCTGTTTTTGGACAAAAACTGCTGAACACTCAGCGTGGTGTGGGCAGGTGTGCTCGTAAATCAGCCATCATGAAATGGGCAAATGTGTTGAAAGCGTCTTCAAAAACAATTCACTGAAGCCAAACACAGCATCTCACAACAGTGCCAGCTGGCACACTGATACCGAGGGGTTCCTAGAACACTCACCCAGTGTGGGCAGCCTGTACTACAAGGGGCCCGCCTTACAGAAGTTAATTCCGGTTTTGGGGGGTCCCCTCATATATATTCAACCTGATTGAACAAAAATAGCAACCTGTTATGGATTTTTACAACGCATGTATTACACAATTTTACAGCACATGTAATACAATTAATTCAAAATGTGGTGAAGAATATGCAACTAATAGGCCCTCATTTACCCCCATATTTCTGTTTCCTAATACTAAAACATACATGTTACAATGAAATACACAAGCATATGTCCACTGATTTTGTGGGGTTTTTCATCTAGCTTTTGTGTTGATTTCACTAGAATTCAGTGTTCTTCAAACAGGAACTTTACTATTTTGATAGTAGTTTTTAAATACCAAGGGACAATGTTTGTGATATTCTTTAAGTAGTTTGGTTTCTTGGACTTTTGTGACACATTTAGGTGACTGATTTAGTCTTGACTTCCAAAATAAAATGGAAAATTCATGTATATTCTAAGTAAAAGTTTATTTTAACAGTGTAGACTTACTAACCACTAAACAAACATATGTTGCTACATATATGCTGTGCTTACCTTTGTAAAGGTAACATTCAAGTGTATGTCTTGAAATGTTCAGAGCATTCTGTTATATGAGAAGTATCCAGTGAAAACATTTATACTCTGTCATTGGTTTGACAATCCAATTATATCCCTTTAAATATCTTATTACTTTTTGAAAATGCTTAGGGGATCACATGACCAAGTAAAAACATAGTATTGTTAAGGGATTATGGGAAATTTATTTTTTTGTATTTGTTATTTTAATATAGCAACTGAAATAGACTAACAAAAATTTCTAATATTTTAACTGCACATTACACTGATTCTCTATATATTCAATATGTCCTTAATTACTGAGATTTATACTAACCTACAGATTGCTTATAACATCACTACCCCAATTTCACATGACACTGAAAAATGGCATTGTTTTGCTTTAGAAGATTCTAGCAGAAAATGAAGTCACTTGAGGGGTTAGGAGGGTGATTTTGAGACTTGCTTTAAGGAATCTATGTGTGTATTTAATGTGCAGCACCTGTTCTTCCTGGAGCCTACCAGCAAAGCCATTCCCAAGGCTATGGGTACATGCACCAGACCAGCCTGTCTTCCATGAGGTCAATGCAGCATTCACCAAATCTAGTAAGTGTGGGCTTGAAGTGCTCCTTTTCCCCTGGTATTCTACTTCATCTGCAGAATAGAAACATGCATGGAATAGAATGTTGTACATTTTATTGCTAAAATGATTTCTATTTATTTTATATTTTAAAATTTATTATTAACTTATAGTTAATATACAGTATTGTATTTGTTTAGGTGTACAGCATAGTTATTTGACATTTGCTTGCCTTACATTGTGATCACCATAGTAAGTCTAGTAACCATCTGTCACTATGCAAAGTTATTGTGGTATTATTGACTATATTTCCTGCACTGTGTATTACAACCCCATGACTTCTTTTATAACTGGAAGTCTGTGCCTCTTATCCCCTTTCACATTTTCAACTCATTCCCCCTACCCTTTTTCCCCTCTGGCACCATCAGTTTGTTTTCTCTATGAGTCCGCTTTGTTTTGTTCTTTTTTTTTTTAGATTCCACACATGAGCAAAATTATGCAGTATTTGTCTTTTTCTAACTTGTTTCACTTAGCGTAACAACCTCTAAGTATAGGGAACTGGTCTGTATGGCAGTGGCAAATGTAGCTCAGCCCTGGCTTGGAAAACCGACAGGCATGAGGCAGCACACAGGAGCCAGGCCCACAGATTGGCTTTCCCATGGGCTACCAGGTCTGCATTGTATCTAGGCTGATTCGAGGCTTGCTTTTGCTAAAGCTCCCTCACCTTGAATTAAGGCAGCAAATGGTTACTGCATGTCTTTAAAGTACCTTCCTAAAGTCTGTGCTAATCCTCCCAAGGATGGAGTATAACCAGTTCAACTGCTTTCCCCCTTGCATTTGTAACATCCTTTTTTGTTATCCATAAGAAGTAAACAGCAACATCCTTTCCTGTGCATAATAAATGAGGACCCTCCTTGATGTAAGGCCCCCAGAAAAGTAATAAAAGCTTGTCCAGGCAGGGGTCAGGGTTCTCTCTCTCTCAGATAGTGGCCCCTTTTCTCCACGGGACTTCTGCAGTCCATGTGAATTTATTCGTCGCATCCACAATGCATGGACCCCACTGGTTGGAGTCTGCATCATCTAAGCCCATCTGTGTTGTTGCAAATGGCAAGATTTCATTCTTTTGATGGCTGAGTACTATTCCATTGTATATATGTACCACTTCTTTATCCATTTATATTTTGATAGGCATGTACATGTTCATATAAAGGATAAATAATGTGCTGCCATTTGTACAACCCATTTGAAGGAAGCAAAAGACTTACAGAGATAAACCATTGAGAAGGGAAGGTGTAATGTGAAAACATGTAAACCATGAAACACAAAGAATCTATTAGTATGATATCCTCATTGTTACTTTATGATTGGTGCTAGCCAATT